>CM040619.1:52780370-52800405 GCA_022817965.1 Solanum lycopersicoides | reverse complement strand
GATCAAGAGCCTTATCATTGTGGGGTTTTCCTGAGGATCTTCGTGGTTGTGATTGGTTTTGGCATTGGACCTTCATTTTTGTAAATTCTTGAAGTAGCTGCTGCCATTGTTGTTGAATTTTTGCCTAGAATTTGGGATTTTTGGTTGGATGTTCATGTTCGGACTGGTTTCGAGTCCCTAATTGTGTTCCATTTTGGAACCACAGTTCCAGAAGCTGTTTAGACATTTTATTGGGGTTATTCTGTATTTTCTCAACGCGGATCTCACTTTTCCGTTTTGACCGCGAAATTGGCCCGTTCTCCGTTTCTTGCAATTTTAGTGTTTAAATGAACGTAATAACTTTGTGACTCTATTTTGATAGTGTTATCAACGTTTTGAGGCCATTCAGAAAGGAACAACTCTGGGGAAGTGATTTTTGGAGCGCTCGTGATCTGCCGTACAAGTAGGTCTACGGTTTCCTTTCTTAGATTAAACTCGAACATTGTGAATGCATTGTTGATTAGTTGGGATTTCGGTTGGTAGTTATTGGATCATGCATAGGTGGTTAAAATCGTATTTTCAGCCTTTTTCTGAGGTAATTATCGGGTAACTGTGAGCATGTTTATTGTTATTAATTGACCTTCTTTGCTCTATGGGTACTTGTATGGTTGAATACTGTTATCAGAAGTATGTGGGCCGTTAGTTTAGGTTTGACTAGGGCTTGCCTTAGAAATGCATAATTCGAAAGTCTGTGACTTAGTTAAGGCCCGACGTCGCTCGGCTGGCTTAAATCCTTGTAGACTGGTGTAGAAGACTAGAGTCTGATAGTTTGGTCCTTAGATAGACGATGAGCCTCGCTCCGGCAATAGTTATCCTTATTTCTTCGATGTTAGCTTCACGAGTTACGTCGGTGACAAGGAATTCCGCCTCCACAATTCAAAGTTGATCGTCATTCGGCTTCAAGGACTTACATTGATTATCTAAGTGTGGATGGTGTTGAAAATCGCAGTCCTCATTCAGAACCCTCAAGATACATTTCACAATCTAAATGTATTACTATTGTACCACAGATCCACACTAACATTTTCCTTAATTTTATTTCTTTTCTTTTCAAAAAATAATAATTCTCAATTCATAAATGTTATGATAACTTTACTAACTGTAATTTTCGAAGAAATGGTGTTCATTATCTATACATCCCTCACAAAACTTCTTGAATGTTGTAACCTTGGCAAAGTCATGTTGCTTCACCCCATCTACCTCCATCACCAAAATCAATTACTTCATAATATGATTTTGTTGAAACAACCATTTATAAAACTTGAACATGCAAATCTGACCTCAATCTCTTCACAAAGCAGTGAATCCACTCTTTTAGAGTGAAGTAAAGTTAAGTCGCATATATGGATAAAGCAAGAATTTGGCCTCCGAAGAAAGAACATATATCTTCTCTTAATCAATATTCAGGAACTCATCTCTCTCCATATTCCTCAAAATCTAGGGGATATACTTACCCATGATAAAATAGAAAAATGTTTCCATAGTATTAATTAGTGTCTTTGATAATAGATACTTAACCTGAGACTACTACCATCTCCTTGAAATTGGTATACCATAAACTCAATACAAAAATCGCACTACCATATCAATCTTATGAAACAACTCAAAACAATCAGCAATGAACGCATAAACATCTTTATGATCAATACCTATGAAGAATGAGGTTTCAACTTTAAGAACTTAAATACTAGTCACTAGTCATTACATTCCTATAGTGAATCGGGAAAACATATCTATTTCTAAGGACACCTCCTATTTTGTTAGTGTTGGTGTTTCCAATTCTACTACTCTAGTATTAGCAATATGCGAAATAGAGTGAAGAAGTTTAGATACCAATTTGTATCACCTAGATACCAATTGGATTCAAGTAGTAGCACGAAAGAAAGAAAGAAATGAGTTTTCCTAAAGTCTTATAGCCTCTTCAAGAAAAGTAAAGGCGTCCCAATACCATTTTTCAAGACTCTACTAGACTTGTCCTTGTGTGATGAGATCACAGAACCTAACGCTCTGATATCAAGTTTGTCACGATCCAAATCGAGTCGTGAGTGGCACCCACACTTAACTTCCTATGTGGGAGAACCAAATAATTCAACCTTAACTTACAAAATACAATCACAATGAGGAAGCTTAAAATCTTATTAAATATTGTTTCTCAAAACCTGAAAGTCATCACATCAAGGACATCTAATCTTCAAAATATTAAGTCCAAGATTATTAAAGACACCAAATAAATGAATACAATAGTTAATGTCCGAAAACTAAGGACATCATGCAATGACCAAAAGAATCCAACACACTCTTGAATGAATAGCTCACCATGGAACCTGATATGCTGGAGATTGACCAGAGCTGATGGAAAGTCAAAGTCGCAGGTACACTCACCGCACTTCACAAAAGTAAACAAAGAAAAACACACGTAGGGATCAGTACGGGGCAACATGTACTGAGTAGGTATCATCAGCCAACTCAAAATAGAAATCAATATATATTGAATAATAATATAAAATCAACTACAATACTTAATAGGTGACAAGCAACAAACAACATGAACCAGTATCAACAACACTAAAGCAAGTATGTAATAAGTCAACAATATCAGGATCATCCATGAGGACTCACGCCTCCAACCAAACCATTTGGGGAATTGGGTTCTTTGAGATTGAGTATATTCCGTTAATTCAATATGTTTTTCCTTTAATATTACTGTGTCGGAACGTGACACTCCGATCCAATTATACCGTGTCAGAACGTGACACTACTCTGATCCAATTATATCGTTAATTTATTATTTATTATCACCATTTTTCTATTCATTGATAATATCTCATCAAGCCTTCTTTATTCAAGGCATCACTTCGATAAAGAGGGTTCAAGAATATAAATTTCACGGTCTCAGGATTTCAGACCAATAAAAAAAAACACAACCAAGCCACACAATCACACAATCAAGTACATAGAAAACTTTACAATATCATTCAATGCATATCTATCACTATTAAGAGTTTACTATCAAATAGCATAAACCATAACCTACCTCCACCGAAGAACCGAAATCAAGCAAACTACCTCTTCAGTGCTTTTGATTTCCTTAATGCCTCTGAACCTTTTCAATCTATCAAGTATAGATGCATAATTTATAAGTTGACGAGTCTATAAACATTCATATTATTCTATGTCTAACGTATATCCAAAAAGCCACCTAATTCTATAATTAATTTTCTACCGTTCAAATCTAATGGTAAGTTTTAATTCCTCCAATTGACATAACTTCAATGATATCAAAATAATTCAATATACCTAATATTTAATTACCTATCTCAATTTATTAAAACTTAAATCACAGCCTGATAATTTTAAGAAATTAAGGACCAAACCCACATATTACAATTGACCTATCATTTACTGTATAAGGATGATGGTTGCAAGTTTAATTTAGCCCCCCCACATACATGGATTAAACATTTTCTAACTATTCTATTGCCATTGACCAATCATATCTCATCATGGTTTAATATTTAACTTCGTCACATTTTTATCCAAAATTTCAACCAATCACTGAACCAATTGCATGCATATTATCACTACACCTTTCTGTTTCATAATTTCTTTAATCCCCTAACAACTATCCACGCAATTAAATAATTACCACCCCTACTTTCATTTAAAAATCCAATTTTCCGATCCATAAAATCAACTCATGTAACACCATATGCACATATATGAATTTAACACTAATTTCCTTACCTCTTTAACAATTCCCATTATTATCTTGGAGTTGGTCACTTGGAATTTTTCCAATGATTACAGGTTCCAGGTAGACTAAACAAATAAGGTTTCTACCAAAGTTTTTAACCTAAGGCGTCAATAATCAATATCCACAAATTTACCATACATTCTAATAACAATTCATCTCCATGTTACTAGTGATGTAAAATTTAACAATAGAATTAGAACAATTCGTAGACCCAAACCTGAGAAGCTCGTCTGCTGCTCTGCATAGTTTTTGCACGAATAAACCCTCTTCTCCATTTGTTTTTACAGATTATTTCCTTACCCTAATTATAATATAACCAATTATAAAAGTGATAAAAGTGACCCACTACTAATTTTTAATGTTTTTTATCTTCAACCACCAACTAAATTAATTATTAAAAACTACCCCACTATATTCATAATTGTACTTACCAATAGTCCAAAATACCCATATAAAGTATATCGAAAAGTATTTTATGAAATATAAAGTTCTAATATTCAAACGACTAAATAGGTCGTTACATTAAGTTCCGATCCAAGCCCAAGCCCCAAGTCCAAGTCCAAGTCTTCTAATTTAATATATATTAATATGAATACGTACGTACACAATTACATGAGATCACTCATATTGTCAAGCTAATAGAGTTATAAAATAACAAATTACCATAAATATTCGGGAAGATTCCACCCTAAAAGGATTTTAAAGAATAGAATTCTTAACTCAAAACTTAAAAATGTTACATATACAAAGAAGATAAAATAGTTAATTTTTAACCTATCGGCAATTAATATATTATACCTAATTTATCACGGTGATTGAAGTTTGATTCAATAAAATCATTATCTATTACTATATGGTGCACAAGTAAATATAAATACTCGTAATTGAAATAGTTATAGATAATTGTTCACTTCCCTCTTATGGAATTAGACTTAACACTTATGACGTGTTGTTAAATAGTGTAAGATTTGACGCATTATAAGATCAATATATTCCGTCAGAAATATTATTGAGTTCTTTTTTACAATCCTTTTGTAATAGATCTTTTCGTCAACTCTATTTGTGATCTCATAACAATATACATCTAGAAACATCATCCTAAAATAATTTAAGCTTTATCGTCAAAATTCAAGGTGACACATCTCTAAATTTTTTCATGAACTATTCTTATTCTAAAAGATATGAATATATATTTAATTTGGTATACTAATTAATAAACTTATAATTAATCACATTTTTACTATAAAAGACCAGCTCTATGTGATCTCCAAACAACGTACACTAATAACTTTATCCTAAAATATATTTAATAATAATTACCAAAATAAAAGTTGACATATCTATAAACTTTTCAAAAGTCATTCTTATCCTAAAATATATCAGTAATTATGAAATTGGTATGTCAATTAATAAGTCCACAAACAGATTTTACTATAAAAGCCGAATGCAATTTCTTTTCACATCCACCATCAAGAAATATTATATTTTTACATAGTATATTACAAGTCAAGCAAGGTTTCTACTTACTAGCTTTATATTTACAAGATTTTTAATGTCTGACTTTATTCATTCACTATTATAAACTAATTATTTTTTTTTTTTTGTGTAGATAAAATGAATACTTACCTCAACAATGAAGAGTTCAACAAGAAGAAAGTGATCTTCATAATGGGGGCCACAGGAACGGGAAAATCCCGTCTCTCTGTTGACCTTGCGACCCATTTTCAAGGAGAAATAATCAACTCGGATAAAATGCAGATTTACAAGGGACTCGAAATTGTTACAAACAAGATCACACACACTGAGAAACAAGGCGTACGACACTATTTGTTAGGTATATATACTTATTTCAAAAAATACTTATACCAAATGACTACCTAGATTATTTTATAGTAGTAATTATAGATTCTAGTGAAAAATATACTTTACTATTAAAAAATTATTTCTTTCAATTCTGATAAAGTTAATTTGATCACATTTTCTTAGGTGAAATTGAGCCAGATTCAGACTTCACAGCTGAAGATTTTTGTTTGCAAGTTGTTGTCTACATAGATAAAATACTGAAGACTCAACGTGTTCCAATTATTGTTGGAGGGTCAAATTCGTATATTGAAAAACTTGTGGAAGACCCTGTGTTCATGTTCAAATATAAGTATGATAGTTGCTTTATTTGGATTGATGTTGAGCAATCAGTCTTGAACCGTAGAGTTGACATGAGGGTTGATCAAATGGTCAACGCAGGTAATTTTTGTAATTATTTTATGTATCAATCAAAATTTAATATCATTCAGCTAGGTAAAAACTTTTCTTATATAATTTTCTTAATAATACATTTGGTTATCAAATCTATGTTCTACTAAATTTGTGTTGCATGCAGGGCTAGTGGATGAGGTGCGACAGATTTTCATTCCAAATGCAGATTACACCAAAGGAATCCGACGGTCCATTGGTGTCCCTGAAATGGACAGATATTTAAGGGAAGAAACGAATATAGACGGAGATGATGAATCAAAGGAGATGATTCTTCAAGCTTCAATTTCAAGTATCAAGCTTAATACTCGTACGTTAATTTGTAACCAACTTGACAAGATTCAACGATTAATAAACGAGAAAATGTGGTCAGTGCATCATATTATTGCTACGGACGTTTTCAAAGAAGATAGAAAAGAAGATCCTGACGAAGCATGGAGGAATACTGTTTTGCAACCATGCCTAGATATTGTGAAAAGATTTCTCAAAAATGAATAATATTATTGAGTGTACATAAACAGTCGTTATCTCCATCTTCTGTTTTGGTCACTTTAATTTTTGACCTATTATGTACATTATGTATCGCATTACAAATATACATATCATATGACCCTTCTTTCTATATATGTTACTCTTATCTGTAGAAAAATTCTTATTTATAGATGAAATATTTATTTTAAGTTCCGATCCAAGCCCAAGCCCCAAGTCCAGGTCCAAGTCTTCTATATTTAATATATATTAATATGAATACGTACGTACACAATTACATGAGATCACTCATATTGTCAAGCTAATAGAGTTATAAAATAATAAATTACCATAAATGTTCGGGAAGATTCCACCCCAAAAGGATTTTAAAGAATAGAATTCTTAACTCAAAAATTAAAAATGTTACATAGACAAAGAAGATAAAATAGTTAATTTGTAACCTATCGGTAATGAATATATTATACCTAATTCTATAACGGTGATTGAAGTTTGATTCGATAAAATCATTATCTATTATTATATGGTGCACAAGTCAATATAAATACTCGTAATTGAAATAGTTATAGATAATTGTTCACTTCCCTCTTATGGAATTAAACTTAACACTTATGACGTGTTGTTAAATAGTGTAAGATTTGACGCATTATAACTTCAATATATTCCGTCAGAAATATTATTGAGTTCTTTTTTACAATCCTTTTGTAATAGATCTTTTCGTCAACTCTATTTGTGATCTCATAACAATATACATCTAGAAACATCATCCTAAAATAATTTAAGCTTTATCGTCAAAATTCAAGGTGACACATCTCTAAATTTTTTCATGAACTATTCTTATTCTAAAAGATATGAATATATATTTAATTTGGTATACTAATTAATAAACTTATAATTAATCACATTTTTACTATAAAAGACCAGCTCTATGTGATCTCCAAACAACGTACACTAATAACTTTATCCTAAAATATATTTAATAATAATTACCAAAATAAAAGTTGACATATCTATAAACTTTTCAAAAGTCATTCTTATCCTAAAATATATCAGTAATTATGAAATTGGTATGTCAATTAATAAGTCCACAAACAGATTTTACTATAAAAGCCGAATGCAATTTCTTTTCACATCCACCATCAAGAAATATTATATTTTTACATAGTATATTACAAGTCAAGCAAGGTTTCTACTTACTAGCTTTATATTTACAAGATTTTTAATGTCTGACTTTATTCATTCACTATTATAAACTAATTTTTTTTTTTTTTTTTGTGTAGATAAAATGAATACTTACCTCAACAATGAAGAGTTCAACAAGAAGAAAGTGATCTTCATAATGGGGGCCACAGGAACGGGAAAATCCCGTCTCTCTGTTGACCTTGCGACCCATTTTCGAGGAGAAATAATCAACTCGGATGAAATGGAGATTTACAAGGGACTCGAAATTGTTACAAACAAGATCACACACACTGAGAAACAAGGCGTACGACACTATTTGTTAGGTATATATACTTATTTCAAAAAATACTTATACCAAATGACTACCTAGATTATTTTATAGTAGTAATTATAGATTCTAGTGAAAAATATACTTTACTATTAAAAAATTATTTCTTTCAATTCTGATAAAGTTAATTTGATCACATTTTCTTAGGTGAAATTGAGCCAGATTCAGACTTCACAGCTGAAGATTTTTGTTTGCAAGTTGTTGTCTACATAGATAAAATACTGAAGACTCAACGTGTTCCAATTATTGTTGGAGGGTCAAATTCGTATATTGAAAAACTTGTGGAAGACCCTGTGTTCATGTTCAAATATAAGTATGATAGTTGCTTTATTTGGATTGATGTTGAGCAATCAGTCTTGAACCGTAGAGTTGACATGAGGGTTGATCAAATGGTCAACGCAGGTAATTTTTGTAATTATTTTATGTATCAATCAAAATTTAATATCATTCAGCTAGCTAAAAACTTTTCTTATATAATTTTCTTAATAATACATTTGGTTATCAAATCTATGTTCTACTAAATTTGTGTTGCATGCAGGGCTAGTGGATGAGGTGCGACAGATTTTCATTCCAAATGCAGATTACACCAAAGGAATCCGACGGTCCATTGGTGTCCCTGAAATGGACAGATATTTAAGGGAAGAAACGAATATAGACGGAGATGATGAATCAAAGGAGATGATTCTTCAAGCTTCAATTTCAAGTATCAAGCTTAATACTCGTACGTTAATTTGTAACCAACTTGACAAGATTCAACGATTAATAAACGAGAAAATGTGGTCAGTGCATCATATTATTGCTACGGACGTTTTCAAAGAAGATAGAAAAGAAGATCCTGACGAAGCATGGAGGAATACTGTTTTGCAACCATGCCTAGATATTGTGAAAAGATTTCTCAAAAATGAATATATTATTGAGTGTACATAAACAGTCGTTATCTCCAGCTTCTGTTTTGGTCACTTTAATTTTTGACCTATTTGTACAGTATGTATCGCATTACAAATATACATATGATATGACCCTTCTTTCTATATATGTTACTCTTATCTGTAAAAAATTCTTATTTATAGATGAAATATTTTTTAAGTTCCGATCCAAGCCCAAGCCCCAAGTCCAGTCCAAGTCTTCTATATTTAATATATATTAATATGAATACGTACGTACACAATTACATGAGATCACTCATATTGTCAAGCTAATAGAGTTATAAAATAATAAATTACCATAAATGTTCGGGAAGATTCCACCCAAAAGGATTTTAAAGAATAGAATTCTTAACTCAAAAATTAAAAATGTTACATAGACAAAGAAGATAAAATAGTAATTTGTAACCTATCGGTAATGAATATATTATACCTAATTCTATAACGGTGATTGAAGTTTGATTCGATAAAATCATTATCTATTATTATATGGTGCACAAGTCAATATAAATACTCGTAATTGAAATAGTTATAGATAATTGTTCACTTCCCTCTTATGGAATTAAACTTAACACTTATGACGTGTTGTTAAATAGTGTAAGATTTGACGCATTATAACTTCAATATATTCCGTCAGAAATATTATTGAGTTCTTTTTTACGATCCTTTTGTAATAGATCTTTTCGTCAACTCTATTTGTGATCTCATAACAATATACATCTAGAAACATCATCCTAAAATAATTTAAGCTTTATCGACAAAATTCAAGGTGACACATCTCTAAATTTTTTCATGAACTATTCTTATTCTAAAAGATATGAATATATATTTAATTTGGTATACTAATTAATAAACTTATAATTAATCACATTTTTACTATAAAAGACCAGCTCTATGTGATCTCCAAACAACGTACACTAATAACTTTATCCTAAAATATATTTAATAATAATTACCAAAATAAAAGTTGACATATCTATAAACTTTTCAAAAGTCATTCTTATCCTAAAATATATCAGTAATTATGAAATTGGTATGTCAATTAATAAGTCCACAAACAGATTTTACTATAAAAGCCGAATGCAATTTCTTTTCACATCCACCATCAAGAAATATTATATTTTTACATAGTATATTACAAGTCAAGCAAGGTTTCTACTTACTAGCTTTATATTTACAAGATTTTTAATGTCTGACTTTATTCATTCACTATTATAAACTAATTATTATTTTTTTTTTTTTTTGTGTAGATAAAATGAATACTTACCTCAACAATGAAGAGTTCAACAAGAAGAAAGTGATCTTCATAATGGGGGCCACAGGAACGGGAAAATCCCGTCTCTCTGTTGACCTTGCGACCCATTTTCGAGGAGAAATAATCAACTCGGATAAAATGCAGATTTACAAGGGACTCGAAATTGTTACAAACAAGATCACACACACTGAGAAACAAGGCGTACGACACTATTTGTTAGGTATATATACTTATTTCAAAGAATACTTATACCAAATGACTACCTAGATTATTTTATAGTAGTAATTATAGATTCTAGTGAAAAATATACTTTACTATTAAAAAATTATTTCTTTCAATTCTGATAAAGTTAATTTGATCACATTTTCTTAGGTGAAATTGAGCCAGATTCAGACTTCACAGCTGAAGATTTTTGTTTGCAAGTTGTTGTCTACATAGATAAAATACTGAAGACTCAACGTGTTCCAATTATTGTTGGAGGGTCAAATTCGTATATTGAAAAACTTGTGGAAGACCCTGTGTTCATGTTCAAATATAAGTATGATAGTTGCTTTATTTGGATTGATGTTGAGCAATCAGTCTTGAACCGTAGAGTTGCCATGAGGGTTGATCAAATGGTCAACGCAGGTAATTTTTGTAATTATTTTATGTATCAATCAAAATTTAATATCATTCAGCTAGCTAAAAACTTTTCTTATATAATTTTCTTAATAATACATTTGGTTATCAAATCTATGTTCTACTAAATTTGTGTTGCATGCAGGGCTAGTGGATGAGGTGCGACAGATTTTCATTCCAAATGCAGATTACACCAAAGGAATCCGACGGTCCATTGGTGTCCCTGAAATGGACAGATATTTAAGGGAAGAAACGAATATAGACGGAGATGATGAATCAAAGGAGATGATTCTTCAAGCTTCAATTTCAAGTATCAAGCGTAATACTCGTACGTTAATTTGTAACCAACTTGACAAGATTCAACGATTAATAAACGAGAAAATGTGGTCAGTGCATCATATTATTGCTACGGACGTTTTCAAAGAAGATAGAAAAGAAGATCCTGACGAAGCATGGAGGAATACTGTTTTGCAACCATGCCTAGATATTGTGAAAAGATTTCTCAAAAATGAATATATTATTGAGTGTACATAAACAGTCGTTATCTCCATCTTCTGTTTTGGTCACTTTAATTTTTGACCTATTATGTACATTATGTATCGCATTACAAATATACATATGATATGACCCTTCTTTCTATATATGTTACTCTTATCTGTAGAAAAATTCTTATTTATAGATGAAATATTTCTTTTAAGTTCCGATCCAAGCCCAAGCCCCAAGTCCAGGTCCAAGTCTTCTATATTTAATATATATTAATATGAATACGTACGTACACAATTACATGAGATCACTCATATTGTCAAGCTAATAGAGTTATAAAATAATAAATTACCATAAATGTTCGGGAAGATTCCACCCCAAAAGGATTTTAAAGAATAGAATTCTTAACTCAAAAATTAAAAATGTTACATAGACAAAGAAGATAAAATAGTTAATTTGTAACCTATCGGTAATGAATATATTATACCTAATTCTATAACGGTGATTGAAGTTTGATTCGATAAAATCATTATCTATTATTATATGGTGCACAAGTCAATATAAATACTCGTAATTGAAATAGTTATAGATAATTGTTCACTTCCCTCTTATGGAATTAAACTTAACACTTATGACGTGTTGTTAAATAGTGTAAGATTTGACGCATTATAACTTCAATATATTCCGTCAGAAATATTATTGAGTTCTTTTTTACAATCCTTTTGTAATAGATCTTTTCGTCAACTCTATTTGTGATCTCATAACAATATACATCTAGAAACATCATCCTAAATAATTTAAGCTTTATCGTCAAAATTCAAGGTGACACATCTCTAAATTTTTTCATGAACTATTCTTCTTCTAAAATATATAAATATATATTTAATTTGGTATACTAATTAATAAACCTATAATTAATCACATTTTTACTATAAAAGACCAGCTCTATGTGATCTCCAAACAACGTACACTAATAACTTTATCCTAAAATATATTTAATAATAATTACCAAAATAAAAGTTGACATATCTATAAACTTTTCAAAAGTCATTCTTATCCTAAAATATATCAGTAATTATGAAATTGGTATGTCAATTAATGAGTCCACAAACAGATTTTACTATAAAAGCCGAATGCAATTTCTTTTCACATCCACCATCAAGAAATATTATATTTTTACATAGTATATTCCAAGTCAAGCAAGGTTTCTACTTACTAGCTTTATATTTACAAGATTTTTAATGTCTGACTTTATTCATTCACTATTATAAACTAATTATTATTTTTATTTTATTTTTTTTGTGTAGATAAAATGAATACTTACCTCAACAATGTAGAGTTCAACAAGAAGAAAGTGATCTTCATAATGGGGGCCACGGGAACGGGAAAATCCCGTCTCTCTGTTGACCTTGCGACCCATTTTCAAGGAAAAATAATCAACTCGGATAAAATTCAGATTTACAAGGGACTCGAAATTGTTACAAACAAGATCACACACACTGAGAAACAAGGCGTACGACACTATTTGTTAGGTATAGATACTTATTTCAAAAAATACTTATACCAAATGACTACCTAGATTATTTTATAGTAGTAAGTATAGATTCTAGTGAAAAATATACTCTATTATTAAAAAATTAATTCTTTCAATTCTGATAAAGTTAATTTGATCACATTTTCATAGGTGAAATTGAGCCAGATTCAGACTTCACAACTGAAGATTGTTGTTTGCAAGTTGTTGTCTACATAGATAAAATACTGAAGACTCAACGTGTTCCAATAATTGTTGGAGGGTCAAATTCGTATATTGAAAAACTTGTGGAAGACATTGTGTTCATGTTCAAATATAAGTATGATAGTTGCTTTATTTGGATTGATGTTGAGCAATTAGTGTAACGACATGTTAAGTTGTTTTGAGCAGTAGAGTTCATTCTGGAAATAACTGTCTGAAATTGACTCTCTGAACTCTGTGACGGACCTGCAGGACGGACCGTCACAGACACGACGGACCGTCGAGGGGGTCTCGTTCGAAAACACTTAGAATTCTGAAATTGAGTGCTGAAATCGACTCTCTGAACTCTGTGACGGACCTGCAGGACGGACCGTCACAGACACGACGGACCGTCGTAATCCTCCGTTTCAAAACACTTCAACTCTTGAAAATTGGGCACTGGGAGCAACTCTCTGAACTTCGTGACGGACCTGCAGGACGGACCGTCACAGGTGCGACAGACCGTCACACGCAGCGTAATCCCACACGATGTCAGCTTCCACTAATTATTTTAATGGATGTTTTGGGCTATTATTTATGTATTTAGTCGATTAGCTTTTATAATGGAGTTAGTGGGTATTAAAGAAAGTAACTTTAGACTAATGGGGGATTACTTTTACAATTTTATAATTATAGTCTTGCATTATTATTAGAGGAGGGAGTCTTTAATTGAGAGGGGGAAGAACTGATCAGCTGAGAAGCAGTGAGAGAAAAACGTGAAAGGGAGAGGAGAACAGGCATTTTGGACTTCGGATTGAAAGGGTTCTTAGGCAATAAGAAAGGCAAAGGCATTGGAGAGGTAGCTTGCTTGATTTCGGTTCTTCGGTGGAGGTAGGTTATGGTTGTTTCTATGATATTCGTAGTAAACTCTTAATAGCGAATGATATGTATTGGTAGTATTGTAAAATCCTTCTATATGCTAAATTGTATGCTTGCATGAATATGATTATATGATTGTGATAAAATAAGCATGATGAAGCTATTGAATCCCAAATCTTGAAAGAACCCTAATCTACTTTGTTAATGAGATTGATGATGCCTTGGTATAAGAAAAGGCTTGATGAATTGATAGAATGATGTTAGTGGATCGGAGTGTCACGTTCCGACACATAGAATTAAGGGATCGGGTGTCACGAACCGACACGTAGAATTAGGGGATCGGAGTGTCACGTTCCGACACATAGAATTAAGGGATCGGGTGTCACGAACCGACACGTAGAATTAGGGGATCGGAGTGTCACGTTCCGACACATAGAATTAGGGGATCGGGTGTCACGTTCCGACACATAGAATTAGGGGATCGGAGTGTCACGTACCGACACATAGTAGTAGGGGATCGGAGTGTCACGTGCCGACACAAGAGGAAGAAAGATAATGAATCTTGAAAGATGTTAATATACTCAATATAATGAACCTAATTCCCAAATGAGTATGGTATTGAGGCTTGAGTCCTCATGGATGAACTTGGTGGTACTTATTAATGATTATAGAACTTGTTGTTGCTACATGTGGAGTATTGTAGTTGGTTTTTATGATATTATCTGATATATACTGTTTTCTATTTTGAGTTGGCCGATGATACTTACTCAGTACCCGTGTTTTGTACTGACCCCTACTTGTTTGTTTCTTTCTTTGTTATTTGTGGAGTGCAGCAAACGTACCGTCGTTTTCAACACCACCGTAATTCTAGCCAGTCTTCAATACATCGGATTTCAGGGTGAGCTAATGCCTCTAGCTTGGACTGGATCTTCTTCTTCATGTCTTGATGCCTTGAAGTTCCGGCATGGACTAGCTTTTGTTTTATTTTAGCATTCTTAGAATACTCTTAGTTTAGTAATTTGATCATAGATGTTCTTGTGATGATGACTTCCAGATTTTGGGGATAATGAGTTTAAGTCTTCCGCATTGTATGTTGTTCAATATGTTTGGGTTTAGATTGGTTGGTTCGCTCACATAGTAGGTTAAGTGTGAGTGTCAGTCGCGGCTCGGTTTGGGTCGTGACAAACTTGGTATCAGAGCATTAGGTTCGTTGGTCTCATCACACAAGAACGAGTCTAGTAGAGTCTTAAGGAACGGTAGGGGGACGCCTTTACTTTTCTTTGAGAGGCTATAAGACTTTAGGAAAATTCCATTCTTTCATTCTTTCTTTCGTGCTACTACTTGAGTCCAATTGGTATCTAGGTGATACAAATTGGTATCTGACCATCTTCACTCTATTTCGCAGATGGTTAGAACTAGAGCAACGACCGCGCCAGCAGCAACAACGGCAAGACAGGATGCGCCTGAGCCAGCCACTGGGGCTGTAGCCCGAGGAGGATCAGTGGTAAGAGGCCGTGGTAGAGGTCGTGGGAGGACGTCCTCTAGAGGAAGAGGACGAGCACCTAGCCCATTTGGTACTAGGGCGGTGACTCCTCCACCGACTGAGGAAGTGATAAGAGAGGGTGAGGAAGGGGAGAATGAACAAGTGCAGAATGAAGAATTACCACCCCAACCTACCCCAGAAATGATTAATCAGGTTCTTGCCTATCTTAGTGGGTTGTCTGATCAGGGCCAAACACCTCCAGTGTTCTCTGCACCAACACCTCAGGTTCCGGAGGTACAACATGCGGCTACTGTGGCTCCCCGCATGGATGCCTCATTGGAAATAGGCACGTTTCCTCGTCTGACTACAGGGCCTATAATGACAAATGATCAGCATGAACTTTTCAGTAAGTTCTTAAAATTGAAACCTCCAGTCTTCAAGGGTGCAGAATCTGAGGATGCTTATGATTTTCTGGTTGATTGTCATGAGCTACTACACAAGATGGGTATAGTAGAAAGGTTTGGTGTCGAATTCGTGAGTTATCAGTTTCAAGGGAACGCCAAAATGTGGTGGCGGTCACATGTTGAGTGTCAACCAACAGAGGCACCACCTATGACTTGGGCATCATTCTCTAGCTTGTTTATGGAGAAGTATATCCCCCGGACTTTGAGGGATAGGAAAAGAGATGAGTTCTTGAGCCTAGAGCAAGGTAGGATGTCGGTTACTGCATACGAGGCTAAGTTTCGTGCGTTATCCAGGTATGCCACCCAACTTTGTTTCAGTCCACAAGAGCGGATTCGCCGTTTTGTGAAAGGGTTGAGGTCAGAATTGCGGATTTCAGCCTTACAGGTAGCGGCTACGGCAAAATCCTTCCAAGAAGTGGTAGACTTTGTGATAGAGGTGGAAGGAGTGAAGCCAGATGACTTCACCACGACATCGACCTCAAAAAGGTTTCGAAAGGGAGGTGAGTTTAATGGTTCTTACACTAGAGGACAGGGTTCAGGAGGTTACTTAGTCCGACCAATTCAGTCTTCACTACAGACTGTAGTTGGGGGTCCACCTCAGGCCGGTCAACACTTCTCCGAGAGACCTATGCTTGACTCCAGAGAGTGTTATGGATGTGGGGAGACTGGACACATTAGGAGGAATTGTCCAAAACAGAGTTACAGACCCCCAATAGCTACAGGTAGAGGTGGTCATGGTAGAGGCCGTTTTTCTGGAGGACGTGGTGGTCGAGGTAATGGTGGTCACCAAAACGGCCGAGGTGATGGGCAAACTGGAGCCACTACGGCACAACATGGTAGGGGCAACGAACGGACTGGTGATAGGGCCCATTGTTACGCTTTCCCTGGGAGATCTGAAGCGGAGGCATCTGATGCTGTTATCACAGGTAATCTCTTGGTTTGTGATTGCATGGCTTCTGTATTATTTGATCCTGGCTCCACGTTTTCATATGTATCTTCCTCATTTGCTAATGGTCTTAAATTACATTGTGAATTGCTTGACATACCTATTCGTGTGTCTACTCCGGTGGGTGAGTCTGTGATAGTTGAAAAATTATATAGGTCTTGTTTGGTGACTTTTGTGGGGAGCAATACTTATGTAGACTTGGTTGTCTTGGAAATGGTTGATTTTGATGTAATTCTGGGTATGACTTGGCTTTCTCCAAATTTTGCGATCTTGGATTGTAATGCTAAAACTGTGACGTTAGCCAAGCCTGGGACAGATCCGCTAGTGTGGGAGGGCGACTACACTTCCACTCCGGTTCGTATCATCTCCTTTCTTCGTGCTAAGAGAATGATTGGTAAAGGGTGTTTAGCTTTCTTGGCACATCTCAAGGATGACACTACTCAAGTACCTCCAATTGAGTCAGTTTCGGTAGTCCGTGAGTTTCTGGACGTGTTCCCTGCAGACCTTCCTGGTATGCCACCGGATAGAGATATTGATTTCTGCATTGATCTAGAACCGGGTACTCGCCCCATTTCTATACCCCCTTATAGAATGGCTCCCGCAGAGTTAAGAGAGTTAAAAGCCCAACTTCAAGAGTTGTTGAGCAAAGGTCTTCATTAGACCAAGTGCATCTCCTTGGGGTGCTCTGGTGTTGTTTGTGAAGAAGAAGGATGGGAGCTTTCGGATGTGCATAGACTACAGACAACTGAATAAGGTGACTATTAAGAACAAGTATCCCATTCCTCGCATTGATGACTTGTTCGATCAGTTACAAGGTGCTTGTGTCTTCTCTAAAATTGACTTGAGATCCGGTTATCATCAATTGAAAATACGGGCAACGGATGTGCCAAAGACTGCTTTTCGAACTAGATATGGGCACTACGAATTTGTGGTAATGTCTTTTGGTCTTACGAATGCCCCTGCTGCTTTCATGAGCTTGATGAACGGGATTTTTAAGCCATATCTAGATCTCTTTGTGATCGTGTTTATTGATGATATACTGATATACTCAAAGAGTAAGAAGGAACATGAGGAGCATTTGAGAATGGTGTTAGAGTTGTTGAGGAAGAAAAAGCTTTATGCCAAATTCTCCAAGTGTGAGTTTTGGCTAGATTCAGTGTCCTTCTTGGGGCACGTGGTTTCTAAGGATGGAGTGATGGTGGATCCATCTAAGATTGAGACAGTGAAGAATTGGGTAAGACCTACTAATGTGTCAGAAATAAGGAGCTTTGTTGGGTTAGCTAGCTATTACCGTCGATTTGTCAAGGGATTCTCTTCCATTGCTTCCCAATTGACGAACTTGACTAAGCAGAATGTTCCATTTGTATGGTCAGATGAATGTGAGGAAAGCTTTCAGAAGCTTAAGACCTTGTTGACTACTGCACCAATCCTTACCCTGCCAGTGGAAGGTAAGAATTTCATTGTCTATTGTGATGCATCCTATTCGGGTTTGGGTGCAGTGCTAATGCAAGAGAAGAATGTAATTGCTTATGCTTCGAGGCAATTAAAGGTGCATGAACGTAACTATCCGACCCATGATTTGGAATTGGCTGCGGTAGTGTTTGCATTAAAGCAATGGAGACACTATCTATATGGGGTTAAGTGTGAAGTCTATACGGATCATCGTAGCCTACAGTATGTCTTTACTCAGAAAGATTTGAATTTGAGACAGAGGAGATGGATGGAACTACTGAAGGACTACGATATCACTATTCTGTATCATCCGGGAAAAGCTAATGTTGTGGCAGATCTTTAAGTAGGAAGGCAGGAAGCATGGGGAGTCTAGCTCACTTGCAAGTTTCTAGACGCCCGTTGGCTAGAGAAATCCAGAACTTGGCTAATGACTTTATGAGGCTAGAAGTAAATGAAAAGGGAGGATTTTTGGCTGGTGTGGAGGCGAAATCTTCTTTTCTTGACAAGATCAAGGGAAAACAGTTTGATGATGAGAAACTAAGCCGAATTAGGGATATGGTGTTGCGAGGAGAGGCTAAAGAAGCAATAATTGATGAGGAAGGTGTTTTAAGGATTAAGGGAAGGGTATGTGTGCCCCGTGTTGATGATTTGATCCACACTATTCTTACAGAGGCTCATAGTTCCGGATATTCTATACATCCTGGTGCAACCAAGATGTACCGTGACCTAAAGCAACACTTTTGGTGGAGTAGAATGAAGCGAGACATCGTCGATTTTGTTGCCAAATGTCCAAATTGTCAACAAGTAAAGTATGAACACCAGAGGCCCGGAGGAACACTTCAAAGAATGCCCATTCCTGAATGGAAGTGGGAGAGAATTGCAATGGACTTCGTAGTTGGTCTTCCAAAGACATTGGGGAAGTTTGATTCTATTTGGGTAATTGTGGACAGATTAACTAAGTCTGCTCATTTCATTCCGGTCAAGGTGACCTACAATGCAGAGAAGTTAGCCAAAATCTACATCTCAGAAATCGTTCGATTACATGGAGTTCCACTCTCCATCATATCAGATAGAGGTACGCAGTTTACTTCTAAGTTTTGGAGAACATTGCATGCTGAATTAGGTACTAGGTTGGACCTTAGCACTGCATTTCATCCTCAGACCGATGGTCAGTCTGAGCGAACGATTCAAGTGTTGGAGGATATGCTTCGTGCATGTGTGATAGAATTTGGTGGCCATTGGGATAACTTCTTACCCTTGGCGGAGTTTTCATACAATAATAGCTATCACTCCAGTATTGACATGGCTCCATTTGAAGCATTGTATGGGAGGAGATGTAGGTCTCCCATTGGTTGGTTTGATGCGTTTGAGGTCAGACCTTGGGGTACGGATCTGTTGAGGGATTCATTGGAAAAGGTGAAAGCTATTCAAGAAAAGCTTTTAGCGGCTCAAAGTAGGCAAAAGGAATATGCGGATCGAAAGGTTAGAGACTTGGAGTTCATGGAAGGTGAACAAGTCTTGCTGAAGGTTTCACCCATGAAAGGGGTGATGCGGTTTGGAAAAAGGAGGTAAGCTAAGTCCAAGGTATATTGACCATTTGAAGTACTTAAGCGAGTAGGGGAGGTGGCTTATGAACTAGCCTTGCCTCCAGGGCTATCAGGAGTGCATCCGGTATTTCACGTGTCTATGTTGAAAAGATACCATGGGATGGAAATTACATCATTCGTTGGGATTCGTTCTGCTTGATGAAAATTTGTCTTTATGAGGAGGAACCTGTGGTTA
>CM040619.1:52710044-52779370 GCA_022817965.1 Solanum lycopersicoides | reverse complement strand
TTTACCATAAAAGCAGCTCTATGTGATCTCCAAACAACGTACACTAATAACTTTATCCTAAAATATATTTAATAATAATTACCAAAATAAAAGTTGACATATCTATAACTTTTCAAAAGTCATTCTTATCCTAAAATATTCAGTATATGAAATTGGTATGTCAATTAATAAGTCCACAAACAGATTTTACTATAAAAGCCGAATGCAATTTCTTTTCACATCCACCATCAAGAAAAAATATATTTTTACATAGTATATTCCAAGTCAATCAAGGTTTCTACTTACTAGCTTTATATTTACAAGATTTTAATGTCTGACTTTATTCATTCACTATTATAACTAATTATTATTTATTTTATTTTTTGTGTGTAGATTAAAATGAATACTTACTCAACAATGAAGAGTTCAACAAGAAGAAAGTGATCTTCATAATGGGGCCACAGGAACGGGAAAATCCGTCTCTCTGTTGACCTTGCCATCCATTTTCGAGGAGAAATAATCAACTCGGATAAAATGCAAGTTTACAAGGGACTCGAAATTGTTACAAACAAGATCACACACACTAGAAACAAGGCGTACGACACTATTTGTTAGGTTATATATTTATTTCAAGAATACTTATATCAAATGACTACCAGATAATTTTATAGTAGTAATTATAGATTCTAGTGAAAAATATACTTTACTATTAAAAAATTATTTCTTTCAATTCTGATAAAGTTAATTTGATCACATTTTCTTAGTGAAATTGAGCCAGATTCAAACTTCACAGCTGAAGATTTTTGTTTGCAAGTTGTTGTCTACATAGATAAAATACTAAAGACTCAACATGTTCCAATTATTGTTGGAGGGTCAAATTCGTATATTGAAAAACTTGTGGAAGACCCTATGTTCATGTTCAAATATAAGTATGATAAGTTGCTTTATTTGGATTGATGTTGAGCAATCAGTCTTGAACCGTAGAGTTGACATGAGGGTTGATCAAATGGTCAACGCAGGTAATTTTTGTAATTATTTTATGTATCAATCAAAATTTAATATCATTCAGCTAGCTAAAAACTTTTCTTATATAATTTTCTTAATAATACATTTGGTTATCAAATCTATGTTCTACTAAATTTGTGTTGCATGCAGGCTAGTGGATGAGGTGCGACAGATTTTCATTCAGATGCAGATTACACAAAGAATCCGACGGTCCATTGGTGTCCCTGAAATGGACAAATATTTAAGGAAAAACGAATATAGACGAGATGATGAATCAAAGGAGATGATTCTTCAAGCTTCAATTTCAAGTATCAATCGTAATACTCGTACGTTAATTGTTAACCAACTTGACAAGATTCAACGATTAATAACGAGAAAATTGGTCAGTGCATCATATTATTGCTACGGACGTTTTCAAAGAAGATAGAAAAGAAGATCCTGACGAAGCATGGAGGAATACGTTTTGCAACCATGCCTAGATATTGTGAAAAGATTTCTCAAAATGAATATTATTATTGAGTGTACATAAACAGTCGTTATCTCCATCTTCTGTTTTGGTCATTTAATTTTTGACCTATTTTGTACATATGTATCGCATTACAAATATACATATGATATGACCCTTCTTTCTATATATGTTACTCTTATCTGTAAAAAAATTCTTATTTATAGATGAAATATTTATTTTAAGTTCCGATCCAAGCCCAAGCCCCAAGTCCAAGTCCAAGTCTTCTATATTTAATATATATTAATATGAATACGTACGTACACAATTACATGAGATCACTCATATTGTCAAGCTAATAGAGTTATAAAATAATAAATTACCATAAATGTTCGGGAAGATTCCACCCTAAAAGGATTTTAAAGAATAGAATTCTTAACTCAAAATTAAAAATGTTACATAGACAAAGAAGATAAAATAGTAAATTTGTAATCTATCGGTAATGAATATATTATACATAATTCTATCACTGTGATTGAAGTTTGATTCAATAAAATCCTTATCTATTATTATATGGTGCACAAGTCAATATAAATACTCGTAATTGAAATATTTATAGATATTTGATCACTTTCCTCTTATGAAATTAGACTTAACACTTATGACGTGTTGTTAAATAGTGTAAGATTTGACGCATTATCACTTCAATATATTCCGTCAGAAATATTATTGAGTTCTTTTTTACTATCCTTTTGTAATAGATCTTTTCGTCAACTCTATTTGTGATCTTATAACAATAAACATCTAGAAAATTCATCCTAAAATAATTTAAGCTTTATCGTCAAAATTCAAGGTGACACATCTCTAAATTTTTCATGAACTATTCTTATTCTAAAAGATATGATATGAATATACATTTAATTTTGCATACTAATTAATAAACTTGTAATTAATCACATTTTTACTATAAAAGACCAGCTCTATGTGATCTCCAAACAACGTACACTAATAATTTTATCCTAAAATATTTAATAATAATTACCAAAATAAAAGTTGGCATATCTATTAAATTTCAAAAGTCATTCTTAACCTAAAATAAATCAGTAATTATGAAATATGTCAATTAATAAGTCCACAAACAGATTTTACTATAAAAGCCGATGCAATTTCTTTTCACATCCACCATCAAGAAAAATATATTTTTACATAGTATATTCCAAGTCATCAAGGTTTCTACTTATTAGCTTTATATTTACAAGATATTTAATGTTTGACTTTATTCATTCACTATTATAAACTAATATTTATTTTTATCATATTTTTTGTGTAGATAAAATGAATACTTATATCAACAATGAAGAGTTGAACAAGAAGAAATTGATATTCATAATGGGGGACGTAGGAACGGGAAAATCCGTCTCTCTGTTGTCCTTGTAACCCATTTTCGAGGAGAAGTAATTAACTCGGATAAAATGCAAGTTTACAAGGGACTCGAAATTGTTACAAACAAGATCACAGACACTGAGAAACAAGGCGTATGACACTATTTGTTAGGTGTATATATTTATTTCAAAGAATACTTATATCAAATGACTACCTAGATAATTTTATAGTAGTAATTATAGATTCTAGTGAAAAATATACTTTACTATTTAAAAATATTTCTTTCAATTCTGATAAAGTTAATTTGATCACATTTTCTCAGGTGAAATTAAGCCAGATTCAGACTTCACAGCTGGAGATATTTGTTTGCAAGTTGTTGTCTACATAGATAAAATACTAAAGACTCAACATGTTCCAATAATTGTTGGAGGGTCAAATTTGTATATTGAAAAACTTGTGGAAGACCTTGTGTTCATGTTCAAATATAAGTATGATAGTTGCTTTGTTTGGATTGATGTTGAGCAATAAGTCTTGAACCGTAGAGTTGACATGAGGGTTGATCAAATGGTCAACGCACATAATGTTTGTAATTATTTTATGTATCAATCAAAATTTAATATCATTCAGCTAGCTAAAACTTTTCTTATATAATTTTCTTAATAATACATTTGGTTATCAAATCTATGTTCTACTAAATTTTTGTTGCATGCAGGGCTAATGTATGAGGTGCGACATATTTTCATTCCAGATGCAGATTACACCAAAGGAATCCGACGGTCCATTGGTGTTCCTAAAATGGACAGATATTTAAAGGAAGAAACGAATATAGACGAAGATGATGAATCAAAGGAGATCATTCTTCAAGCTTCAATTTCAAGTATCAGGCGTAATACTCATACGTTAATTTGTAACAAACTTGACAAGATTGAACGATTAATAAACGAGAAAATGTGGTCAGTGCATCATATTATTGCTACAGACGTTTTCAAAGAAGATCATGGCGAAGCATGGAGGAATACTGTTTTGCACCCATGCCTAGATATTGTGAAAAGATTTCTCAAAAATGAATATTATTATTGAGTGTACATAAATAGTCGTTATCTCCATCTTCTGTTTTGGTCAATTTAATTTTTAACCTATTTTGTACAGTATGTATCGCATTACAAATAGGCATATGATATGTCCCTTCTTTCTATATATGTTACTCTTATATGTAAAAAAAATCTTATTTATAGATGAAATATTTATTTTAAGTTATGATCCAAGCCCAAGCTCTAAGTCCAAGTGCAAGTCTTCTATTTTTAATATATATTAATATGAATACGTACGTACACAATTACATGAGATCACTCATATTGTCAAGCTAATAGAGTTATAAAACAATAAATTACCATAAATGTTCGGGAAGATTCCACCCTAAAAGTATTTTAAAGAATAGAATTCTTAACTCAAAAATTAAAAATGTTACATAGACAGAGATGATAAAATAGTAAATTTGTAATCTATCGGTCATCAGTATATTATACCTAATTCTATCACGGTGATTGAAGTTTGATTCTATAAAATCCTTATCTATTATTATATGGTGCAGAAGTCAATATAAATACTCATAATTGAAATAGTTATAGATAAATGTTCTCTTCCCTCTTATGGAATTAGACTTAACACTTATGACGCGTTGTTAAATAGTGTAAGATTTGACACATTATCACTTCAATATATTCCGTCAAAACTATTATTGAGTTCTTTTTTACAATCCTTTTGTAATAGATCTTTTCATCAACTATATTTGTGATCTCATAACAATATAAATCTAGAAACTTCATCCTAAAATAATTTAAGCTTTATCGTCAAAATGCAACGTGACACATCTCTAAATTTTGTCATGAACTATTCTTATTCTAAAAGATATGAATCTAGATTTAATTTGGTATACTAATTAATAAACTTATAATTAATCACATTTTTACTATAAAAGACCAGCTCTATGCGATCTCCAAACAACGTACACTCATAACTTTATCCTAAAATATATTTTATAATAATTACCAAAATAAAGTTGACATATCTATAAACTTTTCAAAAGATATTCTTATCCTAAAATATATCAGTAATTATGAAATTGGTATATCAATTAATAAGTCCACAAACATATTTTACTATAAAAGCCGAATGCAATTTATTTTCACATCCACCATAAAAAAAATTATATTTTACATAGTATATTCCAAGAAGCAAGGTTTCGACTTACTAGATTTATATTTACAAGATTTTTAATGTCTAACTTTAATCATTCACTATTATAAACTAATTCTTATTTTTATTTTATTTTTTTGTGTAGATAAAATGAATACTTACATCAACAATAAAGAGTTCAACAAGAAGAAAGTGATCTTCATTATGGGGCCACAGGAACGGGAAAATCCCGTCTCTCTGTTGACCTTGCCACCCATTTTGGAGGAGAAAAATCAACTAGGATAAAATGCAAGTTTACAAGGCACTCGAAATTGTAACAAACAAGATCACACTCAATGAGAATCAAGGCGTACGACACTATTTGTTAGGTATATATATTAATTTCAGAATACTTATATCAAATGACTACCTAGATAATTTAATAGTAGTAATTATAGATTCTAGTGAAAAATATACTTTACTATTAAAAAATTATTTCTTTCAATTGTGATAAAGTTAATTTGATCACATTTTCTTAGGTGAAATTGAGCAGATTCAGACTTCACAGTTGAGATTTTGTTTGCAAGTTGTTGTCTACATAGATAAAATACTAAAGACTCAACGTTTCAATTATTGTTGAGGGTCAAATTCGTATATTGAAAAACTTGTGGAAGACCTGTGTTCATGTTCAAATATAAGTATGATAGTTGCTTTATTTGGATTGATGTTGAGCAATCAGTCTTGAACCGTAGAGTTGACATGAGGGTTGATCAAATGTTCAACACAGGTAATTTTTGTAATTATTTTATGTATCAATCAAAATTTAATATCATTCAGCTAGCTAAAAACTTTTCTTATATAATTTTCTTAATATTACATTTGGTTATCAAATCTATGTTCTACTAAATTTGTGTTGCATGCAGGGCTAGTGGATGAGGTGCGACAGATTTTCATTCCAGATGCAGATTAAACCAAAGGAATCCGATGGTCCATTGGTGTCCCTGAAATGGACAAATATTTAAGGGAAGAAACGAATATAGACGGAGATGATGAATCAAAGGAGATGATTCTTCAAGCTTTAATTTTAGGCGTCAATACTCGTACGTTAATTTGTAACCAACTTGACAAGATTCAACAATTAATAAACGAGAAAATGTGGTCAGTGCATCATATTATTGCTACGAACGTTTTCAAAGAAGATCCTGACGAAGCATGGAGGAATATTGTTTTGCAACCATGCCTAGATATTGTGAAAAGATTTCTCATAAATGAATATTATTATTGAGTGTACATAAACAGTCATTATCTCCAGCTTCTGTTTTGGTCACTTTAATTTTTAACCTATTTTTTACAGTATGTATTGCGTCACAATATACATATGATATGACCCTTCTTTCTATATATGTTACTCTTATCTCTAAAAAATTGTTATTTATAGATGAAATATATATTTTAAGTTACGATCCAAGCCCAAGCCCCAAGTCCAAGTCCAAGTCTTCTATATTTAATATATATTAATATGAATACGTACATTTACAATTACATGAGATCACTCATTGTCAAGCTAATAGAGTTATAAAATAATGAAGTACCATAAATGTTCGGGAAGATTCCAACCTAAAAGGATTTTAAAGAATAGAATTCTTAACTAAAAAATTAAAAATGTTACATAGACAAAGAAGATAAAATAGTAAATTTGTAATCTATCGGTCATCAATATATTGTACCCAATTCTATCACGGTGATTGAAGTTTGATTCTATAAAATCCTTATCTATTATTATATGGTGCACAAGTCAATATAAATACTCGTAATTGAAATAGTTGTAGATAAATGTTCTCTTCCCTCTTATGGAATTAGACTTAACACTTATGGCGTGTTGTTAAATAGTGTAAGATTTGACGCATTATCACTTCAATATATTTTATCAGTAATATTATTGAGTTCTTTTTTATAATCTTTTTGTAATAGATCTTTTCGTCAACTCTATTTGTGATCTCATAACAATATACATCTAGAAACATCATCCTAAAATAATTTATGCTTTATCGTCAAATTTCAAGGTGACACATCTCTAAATTTTTTCATGAACTATTCTTATTATAAAAGATATGAATATATATTTAATTTGGTATACTAATTAATAAACTTATTATTAATCACATTTTTACTATAAAACACCAGCTCTATGTGATCTCCAAACAACGTACACTAATAGCTTTATCCTAAAATATATTTAATAATATTTACCAAAATAAAAGTTGACATATCTATAAACTTTTGAAAAGTCATTCTTTTCCTAAAATATATCAGTAATTATGAAATTGGTATGTCAATTAATAAGTCCACAAACAGATTTTACTATAAAAGCCTAATGCAATTTCTTTTCACATCCACCATCAAGAAAAATTATATTTTTATATAGTATATTCCAAGTCAAGCAAGGTTTCTACTTACTAGCTTTATATTTACAAGATTTTTAATGTCTGACTTTATTCATTCACTATTATAAGCTAATTATTATTTTTATTTTATTTTTTGTGTAGATAAAATGAATACTTACATCAACAATGAAGAGTTCAACAAGAAGAAAGTGATCTTCATAATGGGGGCCACAGGAACGGGAAAATCACATCTCTCTGTTGACCTTGCCACCCATTTTCGAGGAGAAATAATTAACTCGGATAAAATTCAAGTTTACAAGGGACTCGAAAAGATCACACACACTGAGAAACAAGGCGTACAACACTATTTGTTAGGTATATATATTTATTTGGAGAATACTTATATCAAATGACTACCTAGATAATTTTATAGTAGTAATTATAGATTCTAGTGAAAAATATACTTTACTTTTAAAAAATTATTTATTTCAATTTTGATAAAGTTAATTTGATCACATTTTCATAGGTGGAATTGATCCAGATTCACACTTCACAACTGAAAATTTTTGTTTGGAAGTTGTTGTCTACACAGATAAAATATTGAACACTCAACGTGTTCCAATTATTGTTGGAGGGTTAAATTCGTATATTGAAAAACTTGTGGAAGACCATGTGTTCCTGTGCAAATATAAGTATGATAGTTGCTTTATTTGGATTGATGTTGAGCAATCAGTATTGAACCGTAGAGTTGACATGAGGGTTGATCAAATGGTCAACGCAGGTAATTTTTGTAATTATTTTATGTATCAATCAAAATTTAATATCATTCAGCTAGCTAAAAACTTTTCTTATATAATTTTCTTAATAATACATTTGGTTATCAAATCTATGTTCTACTAAATTTGTGTTGCATGCAGGGCTAGTGAATGAGTTGCGACAAAGTTTCATTCCAGATGCAGATTACACCAAAGGAAACCGACGGTCCATTGGTGTCCCTGAAATGGACAAATATTTAAGGGAAGAAACGAATATAGACGGAGATGATGAATCAAAGGAGGTGATTCTTCAAGCTTCAATTTTAAGTATCAAGCGTAATACTCGTACGTTAATTTTTAACCAACTTGAGAAGATTCAACGATTAATAAATGAGAAAATTTGGTCAGTGCATCATATTATTGTTACGGACGTTTTCAAAGAAGATAGAAAAGAAGTCCTAACGAAGCATGGAGGAATACTGTTTTGCAACCATGCCTAGATATTGTGAAAAGATTTCTCAAAAATGAATATTATTATTGAGTGTACACAAACAATCGTTATCTCCATTTTCTATTTTGGTCACTTTAATTTTTGACCTAGTTTGTACAGTATGTATCGCATTACAAATATACATATGATATGACCCTTCTTTCTATATATGTTACTCTTATCTGTAAAAAAATTCTTATTTATCGATGAAATATTTATTTTAAGTTCTGATCCAAGTCCAAGTCTTCTATATTTAATCTATATTAATATGAATACGTACGTACACAATTACATGAGATCACACATATTGTCAAGCTAGTAGAGTTTTAAAATAATAAATTACCATAAATGTTCGGGAAGATTCCACCCTAAAAGGATTGTAAAGAATAGAATTTTAACTCAAAAATTAAAAATGTTACATAGACAAAGAAGTTAAAATAGTAAATTTGTAATCTATCGGTAATGAATATATTATACCTAATTCTATCACGGTGATTGAAGTTTGATTCAATAAAATCCTTATCTATTATTATATGGTGCACAAGTCAATATAAATACTCGTAATTGAAATAGTTATAGATAATTGTTCACTTTCCTCTTAAGGAATTAGACTTAACACTTATGACGTGTTGTTAAATAGTGTAAGATTTGACGCATTATCACTTCAATATATTCCGTCAGAAATATTATTGAGTTCGTTTTTACAATTTTGTAATAGATCTTTTCGTCAACTCTATTTGTGATCTCATAACAATATACATCTAGAAATATCATCCTAAAATAATTTAAGCTTTATCGTCAAAATTCAAGGTGACACATCTCTAAATTTTTTCATGAACTATTCTTATTCTAAAAGATATGAATATATATTTAATGTGGTATACTAATTAATAAACTTATAATTAATCACATTTTTTCTATAAAAGACAAGCTCTATGTGATCTCAAAACAACGTACACTAATAATTTTATCCTAAAATATATTTAATAATAATTACCAAAATAAAATTTGACATATCTATAAACTCTTCAAAAGTCATTCTTATCCTAAAATAAATAAGTAATTATGAAATTGGTATGTCAATTAATAAGTCCACAAACAGATTTTACTACAAAAGCTGAATGCAATATCTTTTCACATCCATCATCAAGAAAAATTATATTTTTACATAGTATATTCCAAGTCAAGCAAGGTTTCTATTTACTAGCTTTATATTTACAAGATTTTTAATGTCTGACTTTATTCATTCACTATTATAAACTAATTATTATTTATATTTTATTTTTTGTGTAGATAAAATGAATACTTACATCAACAATGAAGAGTTCAACAAGAAGAAAGTGATCTTCATAATGGGGGCCACAGGAATGGTAAAATCCCGTCTCTCTGTTGACCTTTCCACCCATTTTCGAGGAGAAATAATCAACTCGGATAAAATGCAAGTTTACAAGGGACTCAAAATTGTTACAAACAAGATCACGAACAAGGCGTACGACACTACTTGTTAGGTATATTTATTTATTTCAAAAAATACTTATATCAAATGACTACCTAGATAATTTTATAGTAGTGATTATAGATTCTAGTGAAAAATATAATTTACTATCAAACAATTAGTTCTTTCAATTCTGATGTCATGACCCAAGAATGGATGTGATGGCACTCATCTTATCCCACCAAGATAAGTCATCCTAAAACTCAACCATTACAATAAAGTGCGGAAATAAAATATAAGTAACTTTATAAAACCCCAAAATCTGGTAGTCACGTGTACAAGCCTCTAAAGTATTACAATTGATTCAAAAGACAAACTCAAGTCTCAAATGAACTTGTTTGTAGAATAGAACAAGATCATAATTAAGGAGAAGAAAGTGTGCTGAGATGGAAACAACTACCTCACAAATCTCCAAGAAGCCTCGGAAAAGAAGAGAATGACAAGTACAACAAAAATTAAGGCTCATAACCAACAAAAATTTGTAGAAGCAAGGGGTGAGTACCAAACCACACGGTACTCAGCAAGTAAATTTCCAAACTCTTGTTAAGTGTATGGAAATGCGTGTATTTCCTTGTGGTATATGTGTGGGAGTAATGGGACTTGGTGATGGGTTGACTTGTCCACATTTATTAATTCTAATGATGAAAACAAAGGGTAATAAAAGGCAATGTGAATAATTGCTTGTGTGTGATGTGTTGATTATAAAAAATGGTTTGAAAGGCTTGTTGAATCATTGTTGATGTTGTTGTGAATTGTGCAGTGTTATGAAAATGGTCGTATCCTCTTTATTTGTGTGAACATGTCATTTGCATTATCTTAAGACATGGTTGTGACAAGTGTTATATGCATTGAGAAAGAATAAAAACTTAAAGACGATGTACCATTTCGAGGGATGTATCGCGCGCCGCGATGGATACTATATTTCGAGGGATGTATCGTGCGACGCAATGGTTACTATTATCGAGGGTCGTATCGTGCGCCGCGACAGATGCATAGACAGATATGTCCCCAATGGGTCCCAGACTGAGAGACAGCGTGTGTGTATCACTAGGTCAGACATGCATCATTATACTTGACATTGCATTCCATTGCATTGCACATACTTATCATTAGTGAACTTGATATTGTGTTTTGCTGATCTTGTGATTGCCTTTCTATTGAACTTGTGATTGTTGAATACTAAGCTTGTTGTTGAGTATATATAATTTGTTGAAGTGTTGTTATTGAGGATATGTAATTTGTTGAAGTATTGTTGTTGAGGGTATGTAATTTGTTAAAGTGTTATTGTTGAGGATATGTAATTTGTTAAAGTGTTATTGTTGAGGATATGTAATTTGTTAAAGCATTTTTGTGGAGGATATGTAATTTGTCTATGTGATGTTGTTGAGTTACGTGCTATCTAAACTGTGAGCTGTTACGTTGGGTTGATTTTAATGCAGGTTGTAGTTGTGGAGGTTCGGTTGGGGTGGTAGGAGTACCCGTATTTCATCCCTTTAGCTTGTGTTTAGAGGTTTACTTGCTGAGTACCGTGTGGTTTGGTACTCACCCCTTGCTTCTACAAATTTTTGTAGGTTATGAGCCTGGATTTTTTTTGTACTTGTCATTCTTTTGTTTTCCGAGGCTTCTTGGAGATTTGTGAGGTAGCTGTTTCCATCTCAGCAGATTTTCTTCTCCTTAATTATGATCTTGTTCTATTCTACAAACAAGTTCATTTGAGGCTTGAGTTTTTCTTTTGAATCAATTGTAATACTTTAGAGGCTTGTACACGTGACTACCAGGTTTGGTTTTTTTTTGTTAAGTTACTTATATTTTATTTCCGCACTTTATTGTAATGGTTGAGTTTTATGGCTTGTCTTGATGAGATAAGATGAGTGCCATCACGTCCATTCTTGGGTCGTGAAAAAATTGTATCAGAGCCCCAGGTTCGTAGGTCTCACGTGTGTACAAGCCGAGTCTAAGTAGAGTCTCGAGGATTGGTACGGGGACTTCTGTACTTATCTTCGAGAGGCTATAGTGACTTTTAGGAAAAATATCCATTTCTTGAACCTCTATTGTGCGTACTTAGTCCCATTTTGATTCTTATCGCTTCACTCTATTCACTCTCATTTATGTGATGACTCGTGCGTAGTTACTTATATCAATAGTTGGCGTGTCGCGTATTGTTTTGATGTTAGATATGGTATTAAGGTGGAAATGATATACTTATGAAATGAATGTGTGATCATATTTGAAGGGGTTGAGTAAGGTTAGTTATCATAGTAAAAAAACAATACATTATTTGTGTTGGTATAGGCTGAATCGAAAATAGTTCGAGAACTGAAGTGAAATCATTAAAGGAAAGGTTAGATATGGAACAATTTGGCAATATTTTACATTTATTCGATTGGTAGAAATGTGTGGTTTATTTGGGTACGATCTTTTGTATAGGTATGATATGTTCTAGTGGTGGATTTAGTAAACTTTTTGCGGTGTGGCACTAGTGGTATGAAAATGAATACGTCGATTGTCAAGTGTGAATATTAACTACTTAAAGAATTATAAGTTGTATCACATGCTCGTATAATTACATTGAATGTTACATTCATATTTGAGAAACTAACTAGTTTGTTACTATGGGTGATTGAGTTCAAACATTGTTATAATGGATATTTTAGTGGTGGATTGTTGGTATGGTATTAATATGTTAATTTGTGGAGTATATATCGAGGGTTTTAAAAGAGAAGTAGTCCAAGGGAATGGATAGATACCATACTGAAAAACTTATGGGTAAGGAAAGTCTCAAAGAGTATACTTGTGTAAAGGTAATTGAAAATTTTAATAAGAAAATGCATATAAAATTGGGTTAGTCCTTTGATTTTTGTTGGTATAACTGGATTTAAGGTGTCATATTTATGAAGAGATGTACTTTGTGGTGATGACATGAACTAACTGAGCATGATGGTAATAAGAGTTCGCGATGAATTATGATTGAATGCAACAATGTGATAAAGATTGCTGGTTAAATGGATTTTGTATTGTAATGATGACTTGCGAGTATTTAAGGTTGTGGTTTGATACTATTTTGTGAGTAGCTTTATGGCATTAAAAGTTATAGGAGTTGTTGAGACACCTCTTTAAAAAAATTGAAAGGCGTTAAAGTCATAAATGCAAAGGATTAATATGATTTAATTTAGCCTTCGGAAAGAGGTGAGAACAAAAGTATTTTATTCTGATTACAAGGGCTAAGGAGGTATCTTCAGAGGGGTTGATGATTGGGTTCTGATACACGTTGTTTTCATCTATTTTTCTCTACTTATGATAATAGTGTCACAAGTTAATCATATTGATTAAATACTATTTGATAAAATTTAAGAAAGAAGTCTAAAGACATTTGACTTGAGTGTGATGATAAGTTCTTTTATGATTTTGAGTTTTATAATGAGTATGGTTCGATTTTAAGCAAAGGATATGATAAGGTCGAGGGAGAGACGATCAATGATAAAATAAGATACATTAATTCCTAAAAAAAAATCAATGTATAATCTAATGTTGATAGATAATGGGATTGAGTTACACGGTTGAAATAAATTCAAGTTTTTTCATTGTGAGTTTAATTTTTTCATAGTGTGTTTTGTCAAGGTATGGATTGGTAAGCTAAGAAATGATCGATCACATTGAGTATGAAGCTTTTGGAAGGACTTATGCATTATTTGAGTAGTAAATTTGGTTACTTTGATTGTTATACCTAAGGGGAAATTTCACGTAATATTTTGATTTAGAGGATAAGGTAAAAAAAATACCATGGGTTGTTGGTCAAAGGATAAGACTGGTAAGTGAGTTAGCAAAAAGGAGATTTTTTTTTGGTGTATTGAAGGGTTAAAGTTATTTGAAATTTCCGTCATGGAAAGAATTTAAGAAAGGCGAAGGAACAATAAGATCTCTGGCATAAACACTAGATTCATAGTTGATGGTTGTGGTGATTTTCGCCAATAGATATGACTATGAGATGTGAACTAGTTTGACACCTAGTTACTATAGGTTTAGTTTTTTTTTAATTTTATAAATATTGAGTTTTGGTTTTGGTTACAAGCAACGATGTGTGAAATATTCTATGTGATTATGTTGAGATAGATTATTCAAAATATGATGGGTAACTTATGGATGTTCAACGGCATGGACTTACAATTCTACGTGGTTATTGTGGATTTTGAAGGGATTGAAACTAATTTGTTGATGAGGCGATATATACTGTCATGATGTGTTACATATGTATTTGATGGTGCATAGAGGTTATGAGCTTATAGTAAACAGAATTATTAAAGTGACCAAGAATTTCTTTAATTTTTTTTACATGAGATACATAATTGTATGATTGGTAGTTGAAAAGTTGTATGTGAAAGTTCACGTGAAGTTGACATTGGGTGCGATTCAATTATTGTTCCTCGATGGAAAAGTATTTATTAATTTGAAATTAGTGATATCAGTGTTAAGTGTGACTAATATATGTCATGTAAGGCTTAAATGGAAAGAGAGAATGAGAGAAATATTTTAAAATTTTTAGAGGCTACAAGGTGTTTTCTAAGGAGACTTTGATAATAGTGACATTTTGAGAGCAAGGTAAATGGTTGGTGTAATTATGATTTTTGTTGGTATTAAGAGCGTTGGCTTCAATTGAGTACTATGAGAAGTATGTGGGATTTGATGAATTAAGTATTTGTAATGTTGTGATGGGGATTTGATTGGTTGATTGTGGGTGGCTAATAATCGAGAGATGATTCAGATGAATGAAAATATTTTTATATATATATGGGTTGGTCCTATGAAAGAAGTTTCAAGTGTCATTAGACCATGGTTCTGTATATTTTTATATGACCATATACTTCGTTTTGGAAATGGTTTGGAGTGTGATTCACTACATATACCTACACATGTTTTCATATCTATGGTGAATTCCTAGTGGTGGATCGGGTGTACCGATCCTATGATTGTCCTCTTGGTAGAGTGACATCCTTAGTCAGACTTGGTCATTTCAGTTATGAAAGAGTTAGTGTTGTTTGGGACAGTAGAAATATAATATTGGTTCCACATGCACAACCTTGCATATAGGAACTTATATTAGAGTTTCCATGAATAGTTACAATTATCCGACAGTGATGTTATAGATTTTGCATCTTAGAGTGTACCACTTATTGAGTGCTTACTTGATCATTTCCTTCTTTGAGTTAGATAAGTTTGATCCTCCCATGATGAGTACCTGTTGTCTAAAGATCATTTTTTTATAACTTAAGCTCGTGGAAAGATAATGTTTTGCAAAGGGAATCCTAATAAAAAGCAATGATGATTTGTACATTATGAGTGTTTGGTGGTTAATTCGGGCAGGTTGTAGCCTGTATTTATTAAGAAGTTTATCCTGGTTATATCGGAAAAGATTTGTCTTGATGGTTGTGTTATGGTCTAATAAGGATCACTTTAGGTTGAGTTTATGGGTTAGTTTGTTGCTTGATAACCACTCTTGATTTATAGATCTTACAAAGTTTGATCGAAAGTTAAGTTCTTAGTAGTTGATCTTGATGGATTAGTCTAAAAGATGAGATGACTTGGAGAGATGAATACGACTAGTGGTGTAACTTAAGGTTTGATAACGTCAGTTAGGCATCTTTTTTCTTCCTTATGTTCGAGGACGAACTTGATTTTTAGTGGTGGATAATGTAATAACTCAGACTAGAGAGGTCATTTTTGATAATTTTGAAGAGTCACTTATCTATAGTTAATTGATTTGTGGGTAATTTATTTATTATTAAAAATAATGGACCAAGTTTGAAATGTTAAAATAGGTTATTTGGAATCATTAACTTTTAATATATTTTAAAAAAAAAACAAGAAGAAAGAAAGAGGCGGAAGAAAGAAACTAACCTAGATGTGTGATGGAAAACAAGAAAAAAACAGACTTTAGGGCTTCAAGTAAGTTCTAATCAAGTTTTTTTTATAAAAATTGTATATATATTTTAAGGGTGATATTATTGTTAAGGAATATGTTTGAAATTTGGTTATTTCTTTTAGTAAATGAGATTAAATAGTTTTAATACATTATTGGGGCTAAACAGAAGGAAAATTTGGATTAAAAAAAACTTGATTAGAACTTACTTGAAGACCTCGAGTCTTTTTTTCTGGTTTTCCATCGCACGTCTAGGTTAGTTTCTTTCTTCCGCCTCTTTCTTTCTTCTTGTTTTTTTTAATAATATATTAAAAGTAAATGATTCCAACAAACCTATTTTAACTTTTCAAACTTGGTCCATTATTTTTAATAATAAATAAATTACCCACAAATCAATTAACTATAGATAAGTGACTCTTCAAAATTATCAAAAGTGTTCTCTCGAGTCCGGGTTATTACATCTGATAAAGTTAATTTGATCACATTTTCTTAGGGGAAATTGTGCCAGATTCAGACTTCACAGTTGGAGATATTTGTTTGCAAGTTGTTGTCTACATAGATAAAATACTGAAGACTCAACGTGTTCCAATTATTGTTGGAGGGTCAAATTTGTATATTGAAAAACTTGTGGAAGACCCTGTGTTCATGTTCAAATATAAGTATGATAGTTGCTTTATTTGGATTGATGTTGAGCAATCAGTCTTGAACCATAGAGTTGACATGAGGGTTGATCAAATGGTCAACGCACATAATTTTTGTAATTATTTTATGTATCAATCAAAATTTAATATCATTCAGCTAGCTAAAAACTTTTCTTATATAATTTTCTTAATAATACATTTGGTTATCAAATCTATGTTCTACTAAATTTGTGTTGCATGCAGGGCTAGTGGATGAGGTGCGACAATTTTCATTCAAGATGCAGATTACACCACAGGCATTCGATGGTCCATTGGTTTCCCTTAAATGGACAGATATTTAAGGGAAGAAACGAATATAGACGGAGATGATGAATCAAAGGAGATCATTCTTCAGGCTTCAATTACAAGTATCAAGCGTAATACTCGTACGTTAATTTGTAACCAACATGACAAGATTCAACGATTAATAAATGAGAAAATGTGGTCAGTGAATCATATTATTGCTACGGACGTTTTCAAAGAGGATAGAAAAGAAGATCCTAACGAAGCATGGAGGAATACTGTTTTGCAACCATGCCTAGATATTGTGAAAAGATTTCTCAAAATTGAATATTATTATTGAGTGTACATAAACTGTCGTTATCTCCATCTTATGTTTTGGTCACTTTAATTTTTGACCTATTTTGTACAGTATGTATCGCATTAAAAATATACATATGATATGACCCTTCTTTCTATATATGTTACTCTTATCTGTAAAAAATTCTTATTTATAGATGAAATATGTATTTTAAGTTTCGATCCAAGCCCAAGACCCAAGTCCAAGTCCAAGTCTTCTATATTTAATACATATTAATATCAATACGTACGTACACAATTATATGAGTCACTCATATTGTCAAGCTAATTGAGTTATAAAATAATAAATTCCCATAAATGTTCGGGAAGATTCCACCCTAAAAGGATTTTAAAGAATATAATTCTTAACTCAAAAATTAAAAATGTTACATAGACAAAAAAGATAAAATAGTAAATTTGTAATCTATCGGTAATGAATATATTATACCTAATGCTATCACGCTGATTGAAGTTTGATTCAATAAAATCATTATCTATTATTATATGGTTCACAAGTCAATATAAATACTCGTAATTGAAATAGTTATAGATAATTGTTCACTTCCCTCTTATGGAATTAGACTTAACACTTATGACGTGTTGTTAAATAGTGTAAGATTTGACGCATTATCACTTCAATATATTCCGTCAGAAATATTATTGAGTTCTTTTTTACAATCCTTTTGTAATAGATCTTTTCGTCAACTCTATTTGTGATCTCATAACAATATACATCTAGAAACTTCATCCTAAAATAATTTAAGCTTTATCGTCAAAATTCAAGGTGACACATATATATATATTTAATGGCCCAGACCTACCTCTGCTACAGATATCAAAAGTTTCTTAGGTCTAGCGTGTTAGTATAGAAGGTTCGTGGAAGGATTTTCATCCATAGCCTCACCATTGACTAGCTTGACATAGAAATGGTCAAGTTTCAATGGTCAGATGGTTATGAGAAAGGTTTTGCAGAGTTGAAAACTAGATTGACTACAGCTCCTGTTTTGACTCTACCAGAGGGGTCAGATGTTTATGTGATCTATTGCGACGCATCCAGAGTTGGCCTTGGTTGTGTATTTACGCAGCAAGATAAGGTTGTAACTTATGCTTCTAGACAACTTAAGGTGCATGAGAAGAACTATCCAACTCATGACCTCGAGCTTGAAGCACAGGTGTTTGCACTCAAGATCTGGAGATACTACTTGTATGTTGTTCATGTGGATGTGTTTACTGATCATAAGAGCCTTCAGTACGTGTTCACCCAGAAAGAGTTGAATCTTCGCCAGAGGAGATGGCTTGAGTTCCTTAAGGATTATGATATGAGTATGCATTATCATCCTGGTAAGGCGAATGTAGTAGCAGACACTCTTAGTAGACTATCTATGGGTAGTGTAGCCCATGTTGAGAAGAAATAAAGGAGCTAGTGAAGGATGTTCACAGGCTTGCTCGCTTGGGAGTTCGCCTTATGAGTATATCATACAATGGTGTAACAGTTTATAATGGGGCATAATCTTCATTGGTAGTGGAGGTTAAGGAAAAGCAAGACAGTGATCCAATCTTGCTTGAACTAAAAAGTGTGGTCCACAATCAGAGAGTTGAGGTTTTCTCCCAAGGGGGAGATGGTATACTTCACTACCAGGGTAGATTATGTGTTTCTGAAGTGGGCGAGTTGAGACAACATATTCTTGTAGAAGCCCATCACTCCAGATATTCTATTCACCCAGGTGCCACTAAGATGTACCGTGATTTGCGGGAAGTCTATTGGTGGAATGACATGAAGAGGGATATGCAGATTTTGTGAGTAAGTGCCCCAATTGTTAGCAAGTCAAGGTAGAACATCATAAACCAGGGGGTATGACTCAAGAGATCGACATTCATACTTGGAAGTGGGAATTGATCAATATGGATTTCATCACAGGGTTACCCCGTACTCGAAGACAACATGACTCCATTTTGGTGATAGTTGATAGGATGACTAAGTCTTCTCGCTTTTTAGCAGTCAAGACTACAAATTTGGAAGAGGACTATGCCAAGCTTTACATTAATGAAATTGTGAGGTTTTATGGGGTTCCTTTGTCTATCATCTCAGATAGAGGTCCTCAGTTTTACCTCTCATTTCTGGAAGTCGTTTCAGAAGAGTCTTGGTACTCAAGTTAACCTTAGCACAACATTTCATCCGCAGACGGATGGACAGGCATAGCATACTATTCAGATCCTAGAGGATATGTTAAGAGCTTGTGTGATCGATTTCAAAGGTAGTTGGGATGATCACCTTCCTCTGATTGAGTTTGCCTACAACAATAGTTACCATTCTAGCATTCAGATGGCCCCTTATGAAGCTTTGTATGGGCGTAGATGCAGATCTCCCGTTGGTTGGTTTGAAGTAGGTGAAGCAACCTTGATATGGCCAGATTCAGTCCTTTATGCTATGGAGAAAGTGCAACTGATTAGACAGAGATTTAAGACAACCCAAAGTCATCAGAAATCTTATGCAGATGTACGAAGAAGGGAACTAGAGTTCCAAGTTGATGATTGGGTTTTTCTGAAAGTCTCACCTATGAAAGAGGTGATGAGATTTGGCAAGAAAGGGAAGCTCAGTACTAGATATGTAGGCCCTTACAAGATCTTGAAAAGGGTTGGCAAGGTGGCATATAAGTTAGAGTTACCAGCAGACTTATCAGCAGTGCATCCGGTCTTCCACATCTCACTCTTGAAGAAGTGTGTGTGTGACCCAGCCTCTATAGTGCTATTAGAGAGTGTGGCGGTGAAGGATAGTCTTTCTTATGAGGATGTACCAGTTGAGATTATTGATGGTCAGGTTAGAAGGTTGAGAAATAAAGAAGTCGCTTCAGTCAAGGTTTTGTGGAGGAGTCAGTCCGTAGAGGGAGCTACGTGGGAAGCAGAAGCAGCCATGAAATCCAAGTATCCTCACCTTTTTCCTTCCGATTCCACTCCAGCTTGAGGTAATAGTTCCTCTTCAGGTTTCTAGTCATTCATGCATAAATTCAGTCTTAGATTCATGTTCCTTCAGTTTGTACTTGCATTTTCAGCGTATTTGCATTTTCTCTGAACTCAATTCAGTCAGAAACTCGGTTCTCAGTGATTAGTAGTAGGGTTTGCAGCTCTCTCCCTCTATTTCATCTAGTTTAGTCTTCATTCGAGGACGAATGTTCCCAAGGGGAAGATAATGTAACACCCCGTAGCCAAAACAGAACAAAAATTAGTTTTTTTTCCAGAAAAATCTACTGGTGCAGCCGACGTGGTTATCCACAGACCTTAGCCTAACCCACGGTCCGTCCTACACAACCGTCGATGCGATCAGAGACTCCCAAAATCCCAGCAAAAAAAATTGGCTAAGTCTTGATCGACGGACAGACCTACGGTCCGTGGGTCAGAGGACGGTCTGTAGTCCGTGACCGTCGATCGAGACCCCCTTCAGCCACTCTCTTAAAAGGAACACGGGTGACCAGCACGGTCCGTAAGTGGACCCACGGTCCGTAGGTGGGAACTAGCAGCCAGTTAGCGGGGAAATACTGTAGGGTTAAATTCAAATGATCATAACTCTTAGCACAAAATGAATTAGGTGTCCCATGACATATCAACAGATAGATAATTGAATTATCTTTCCCTATCCACCAACCTTGCTAAAATAAGAGCTCCGAGTAAAAAGTTATGCCCATTTTAGTAAAGATATGTCGAACAGACCCAACCTACAAACCCAAACAACAGACCGTTGATGGAACGACGAACCGTCTGTCCAGGTCGTCGTTTGGTACGACAGCGACTTACCCAGGGGTCTTTTTGTCTTTTCCCACTATGTTTAAACCTTAATATACGTCGTTTTGACCCTAAATCATCAGATTTTAGTTAGTTTAAGCCTAGAGACATAACTAAAACTTTTCTAAGTCAAAATCATTAGGAAAAAGTTAGAAAATTAGAAGCAAGAAAGGAGAAAAAGCTCAAAACCCTAGTTCAAGAACGCAACAAGTTTCCAGCAGTTCCAGCCACGAAATCTAAGTATTTTTCAATGAATTTCATCACCAGGTATGTGAGATTTCACTTGTGGGTTGCTTTCACCCATTGGGTCCCTAGTTTTCAATTAGTTATTGATTCTATTATCATGATTAAACCTAGGGTTCCTAGAATTACAGTAGAACTTCATGATTTAGTTAAAGTATACGTTCCAAATCATATTATTATGTTATTACTCAGATTATCACATAAATTTTAGAACCCTAGCTATGTATTTCTTTAGTTCTTGAATTACACATGCTAGGTCAGATATTTCAGTTACTTCACATATACATGCCTCAGTTATAAATGCATAATTACCAGATTAATTATTGCATTCTCAGTTTGCATGTTCAGTTTTGAGCTATCCAGTATTTACAGAAACTCAGTCATAATCAGTTAATTACATCATTCATCGGGAGTAGCATAATACCGACTTTGACTAGGGTTCAGCGTACCCAACTAGTCCCAGAACTACTAGCCAAGTAGGTTGTTAGTCCCCTCTGTGGGCAGTCAGTTTAGTGATCATGCCAGCATGCCTTTATACCTTTGGGAGGGTATATTGGGCCCTCTCGATGGGGCGTATACATCGGACTCCACATTTAGCTCATGTGGTTTTATTGTAGGTTATTAGTAGCTCCCACTGTTCAGTCAGACTCTATTGCATTGACCATTTATCAGTATATTCAGTATTCAGTTTCAGCATGTTATAAATTGGTCGTTGCATTCAGTTAGCTCAGAATTCTCTATACCATGTTCAGATTATCATACTTGCTTTTGTGATTGTTCAGTTATGTTTTGTTTCAGCTTTATTCTATCCTACATGCTCAGTACCTTTCAAGTACTGACGCATACGTGCGCTACATCTTCTCGTGATGTAGGTTCAGGTTCTCAGCATCCAGATGACGCATAGATAGATTTTCGATCTCTAGTTCAGCAGATTCAGTGGTGAGTCCTCATTTTCCAAGGACAACAGTCATGGGTTTAATTTCAGTCTTTAGTCATTTAGTTTCAGTTTTGCTAGATTTCGCTGGGGCTTGTCCCAGTATTTCTAGTCCAGTTTAGAGGCTTATTTCAGACATAGTTAGTTTCAGCTCAGCGTTGAGTTAATATTTTCATTGTATTAAACTCATCAGTTTTCATATATATCAGTTTTAGTATAGGGTATTCCCCATCTTGTTGTTTTAAGTATGATTTAGCTTCCGCAACAGTTTATATTCTTTAGTATGCTTATGATAATGCCAACAGGGTTAGCTTGGGATCACTTGTGGTCCTAGGTTCCGTGTTCGCATCTCGAGGGTAGCTCGGGGCGTGATATCAAATTAAAGCTAATAAAAGTTAACTTAAGTCTCATAGTCATTATTTTATTGAATACTTCCATATGCTTGACTAAATAAAAATAAACAAGCTTACCGGTCGTAAAAAAATCATTTCATTTATTATTGGTGTGCATCATCAAGGGTGTGATCATATGGATGAAATTCCTTCATTCTTAATAATATCTCATTTGAACCTTCTAAATGGTGAAATCTTGTTATGAAAATTTTCCCCCTCAATGGAATCTATGTGATCCAAATCTAAATTAGTGTGTTCCCAATGTACCAGATGTATCTCTAAAAAGAAGAACTGCCACAAAGGCTCATAGTAGGTGATGTCGTTTCTCTCTGTATTGGAAAGATAAGGTATGAGGTTTAAATAAATTCCATGAGTACTAGGATCGTTTGGTGTGCAAGATAAGATTAAATATCCCACGCTTAAGTTTGAGAATAGATTAATATGTATTTTGTTGACGATGTAAAGATCTAAAGTCTTAGTTTCAATATTAGATTAATATTCAACATAAGATGAAACCTCGCAGAAAGGTCAAGAAAATCTTAACATTCATTTCTCATTATACATAAAGAAGTGAAGTCTAAGTTTCTCTTAAAGTTTAAACTCTAAACAAGCCTTAGTAGAATCTTAAACCTTGATGGATCATTAGCTTGATAAGTGTTTTATTTTCTTCATTATTCTTTTGATATACGTATATTTGATGACAATATCCTTTCATGTAAATTCATTGTTCAAATAATGAGAAGGACTGTTTCAAAGAGATAATTAGCTTGATAAGTATTTTTTATTTTCTTGTACTATGTATATTTCATGATAATATACTTCAGGTAAGATTACTATATTTTGGAATTGAGATATAGGATCAATTGAAAATACCATAACCTATTTTATATTTGTATGGAGAATTTGAACCTAGCAGGAATATGCCAACATGGCTAGGGCCACTTTTGAAGAAGACATTCTTTGGTGCATGTTTGGTGTATGATGAACTTGAAAAGAATGAACTGAGCAAGTATTGTATCACATGCGATTCAGATTTATGCAAGCATTGCATATGTACAAACAAACACAATGATCATGACCAACTAAAGATTTATCGACATGTTTACAAAGACGTTCTTCTCGAGCAGATGGAGAAGTATATTGAATGTAAATTAATTCATGTAAATTTAAATTGATATAGACGGTTACAACTAGAAATAATAGTTAGTTTTTTTTCTAGATGTATCCTTGAGCCAGCTCTATTTGGACCCACTACTTAAGTCTATCCATTGGTGTGAAGTTGAGATTGAACAAAAAGGCTATAGTTTAATCATTTTCGGTTAGAACTTAAGATACATATGGTTGACTTTTTTGTGCTTTCCTGAAGTTCTTGTACATATCGATGAAGTTCAACTATTTTTGTTTGAAAATCATGCAAAAATATCTGAATTTTAATTATTATTATTTTAAAAAAATATATAGTTAGCAGCTATATGTTAGTGATATGATATATATAATTTTCTATGTGCAGCCATACAGATGCAACAAGAAATTGGTAATCTCTTTGAATCCTCTGCCACATTGTGGGTCTGGCTCTTTAATTGTTGGAGATCCTACCTTTCTCACTTGCAAAAGGAGATTGCATGACCCTCAACTGTTTCAATTCTGTTCCATTGCTTGTCAGGTACATATCACTCCCTCTGTCTCAAATTAAGTAGTTGTTTTGCGATGATTTTTATCTTATTTTTAATATTTTTTTGAAAATGAATTCTGGAAATTAAGCTTGATCGAAAATAGTCTCTCTACTTCTACGATGTAGTGGTAAGGCTGGAGTATATTCTAGAATCCCTCGACCTCATTTTTTAGATTTCATTGGATATGTTGTTGTTGTATAATCCAAAATAAAATGTTGAAATTGAAAAAAATGTACTCCCTCGTCCACAATTTATGTGATACTGTTTGAATTGACATGAATTTCAAGAAAGAAAGAAAGAATTGAAACTTATGGTCCAAAATCTCTCATTAAAGGTAAAATAAGTATTTTAAAGCCAAATTATAAGTAAATATAAAATTTTATCATTATTTTTAAACCAACACAGGAAGTACTAAATGTTATGAATCAACCCCGACATGTAATTTGACGTCACAGAATAAGTAATTGGGTCAAGAAGAAGTAATTAGATCAAAAGACCTTCAACAAAGGTTGAATTGAGATTCATGTCCAAATAGTAACTAGTCTAAAAGGAAGAGGAGTTGGAAAGATAGGTTAGGTTTATTTTTGTGTGAAAGTCTAGTTCACCTCATATCCCTTGTGAACTGTCCGTATTTCTCATTTCCCTTATTCCACCAATCAATGTCTAGTCATACTTTCGATAATTCTATATGCTTGTTTGGGGTTTATTACTGTTTTATTTGATACCTTTACTTTTGGGAAATGTAATTGAACTTTAGCCTTATTATTATACTAGCTCTCTCTGATTTTCAATTTTACACAACTTTCTTTTCATTTTTGCACGCTGCAAAATGATTATCGTTCCATGTCTATCCAATTTCCAACAATGCACATCCATTAAGCTATACAGATTTTAAACTTTGATGTGATGTTTCTCCCTCAAATGAACTTTTCCTATTGTTTCTCCTTCTTTCTTACACAACCACTATTAATATACACAAAGTCAAAATGAATTATCTTAAACGCTATGCTCAGTAAAATACCATCATATAAATTGAAATGGAGGGAGTACTTCAGCTAACGATCAAGTACACCTCAATTCTAAATTGCAGGTGGGGCCTATATGAATCTTCTTACGCCATTTCACTCTACTCAGGGGTCAAACAAGAGAGGTCCTAGGTGGGTAATTTTCAACAAATTCAGTATTCAGAAGATTCATTATATTTAGATATTTCTAGTTTACACTGTCAATCAACCTACACTAACCCTCCATATTTATTCAGATACTGGACTTGCTATGCTTTGAGAAACTCATGCAAGTAGATCTTAGTAGGGCAATTAACAAGATATAAATAAAAAAATGTAAGTACCATGCTAGGTTGTTCTGGCATTCTATATATTATGGTACATTTAAAATGATAAATTCAAATTACTTAGCTTATACATAAACTAGGGAAATTTTCTGCTAAACTTGTAAAAACAGTTTCTTTTAATATTTGACAAATCATGTAAAAAGTTGAAAAAATTGAGAAACTATGCAAACTACGCATTGCCTCAATAACTTGTTTTGAATTGGAGAAAGTAACATTTGTTCTTAAATATAATTTTCTTCTTAATGTTGATTTATTTCTTTTATAATAAATAAATGACTAATCACTAAATTTTTTAATTCAATTGTAAAACCTTCAACTTCATATATGATGTATATTTTACTTGTTCTCAAGATAAATTATTTTTGATAACGATAGCGCTTGTAATACATAAACTGGTGATGTAAAATTTAAGTCATAACAACTGACTCACGTTTTATAAATATACTTACAAATCAATATTGTTATGAACCAAGTTCAGCCTAATGTGGACACCAAAGTCACACAAGTAGTTATTGGGCTGACAAGAGTTATTGGGCCTAGAACGAGCAACAGGCCAAGTTAATTTGGGATCCAGGTTGAGTAGTTGGCATGAAACGGTTCCATAAAAAAAGATAGTGATATGTGATTTAGGGATTATGCAAATTGTGAGAAAAATGTCTTGTCCTCTCATCTCCTTTCTATGAGTTCTACTTCTCATCCCCTTTTTTCTACTTGTGTTCTTCAATTTTCATTTAGTTCTTACATTCCCTTGTATTTTGAATTACGAGTTAAGGAAATCGATTTGTGGGTTGTTTGAAATTGAATTGAGTTGGTCTTATTATTGGGTTTGTTAAAATATCACCACAATTTGCAAGTGATTATTGCTAATACTTTTCCAAGAATAGAAAATATATATCATAATTTATGTGACATAGTTTTCTTTTTTGTTCGGTCTCAAAGAATGTGTATCTTTCTATAATTTAAAACAATTTAATCTTATTGAGTATTTCTTGTTTACCTTTAACAAACTATAGCCACACAAATAGTTAGAGAGTATTCTCGAAGATAAATTTCAAAACTTTCTAGAGAGATTTCCTTCAAGACTTAGCAATCAATGTAAGTTATGTTTCCTGTTTTAAAGGGTAAAAGTTTATGTTGCTATGGTTAGGATGAGGTCTTTATAGGAAGTGAAGATGCATATTCAGCGAACACATCACATGCATATAAATATAAAATAATCACTGAATTTCTTAAAGTAGAATAAACAATGGTTCTAGACCAAATTAGATAGAAATAAGTCATTAGTCGACCAATAATTGTTGCTTACCATTAAATCAACTGTTATTTTGCCTGTTGATTTTGTTTTGTAAAGGAGAGAAGTCGCGCCTTCCTCATGAATAGAATTCACAATAGAGAATGAAATTTCGGATAATAATAGTTGTGTATTGTCTCTCTATATCCCCTAGATAAACAATGGAGAGGGAGAATTATTGCAAAATAAGACTTTACCGTTATACTAACAAATGCATATAATTAACGATGACAATATTTGGAAGAATTAAGGTGGAAAAGGGGACTGAATCTGTTGAGGTTGTCTCTGTTTCACCTCTGCATCTGTGTCAAAGCCCATGCCCATGGAATACAGCATAATCAATTGAATCATTAAATAGTTGTATAAAAAGCACTTTGACCGAATTTGTCTAATTCATCTGCCTAATCAAGAACCTCTGCATCTGCATCCATTTAGTTATAGCCAAATGCTCTGAAAAAATATATAATGCTAAAGCAATGTATAACGGACAACTATATTGATGAGTCATGATATATATCTGATTAAATGTCATTATAAAATGGCAATGAATGTTCTTTATGGTAATACATTGTGTGTAACTGATAGTGATTCTTCATGAGACTCTTAATTTGATAGTAAATTTTTTCATATTGATAGAAGAAATAAGAAAATAAATTCAAAAATAAGAAAAAGATCCCAAATAAACCAGAAAAAAATAAGTGACAATGCTGATCAATGAGAGGTGCCACATCACTATTTTATTATCCAGCTTTATATATATATATATATATATATATATATATATATATATATATATTGATTTGAGAAGTGCTTATTGTTGTATTGAATTTGAGTTCATTACACCAAATATAGGGGAAACACCCTTTTTTGATACATATTAAAAAAAAAGTAACGATATGATACACTTAAATTAAGACAGATAGAGTATTATTATATATTTACACTGTCAATACACATAAATATTTTCTTGAATAACATATGTTTTGATGATATTTGTAGGTGGAAGCCAAATGGGGAAAGATTGTTGAGACGAAGCGGAAGCTCAAGAGGAAGACAATTCCTCATAGAGCTCCTTTAAAATAAACATGCTTTGTTTTAATTTGATAATTTTGAAGTACTTTGCTTGAAGAATTATGGACCGTGTGATTTTATATTGCATCTTGAAAAACATATGTGCTTTCAACTATTTTTAGTTTTAATTAAAACTTTTGGAACCTAATTCTCTTTCACGCATTGTTACTGTGTTAAAAGTATGTGTGGATTCATGATCTCTCATTTATAGAGCCTCTTATTTTTAATTAAGATAGTATTCTTAAATGGGCTCAAGAAAAATCAAGTATCATCAAAGTTTTCAATTTAATCGCTTCATAGTGTTAGACTAGTCCATCTTCATGTCCTAAATCTCAATTTAGTCAGTAGCAAGAAAAATCAAATCTCCAGTCATTGCATATATAAAATATCAATTAATCGTTTCATCAACAGAAGATCATGAATGCCCAAGAGAAAAGATTTGAGTAATAAATAGTTGCTAGAATACATTAATAAGTGAATATAATTATCTGAAAATGTGGAATATAGAGTAACCCAATGCAACTATGGGAAACATATACTTTATAATATTATGAGACAATTTGTTTAAGACTTTAAGTAATGAGAATATGTTACAAAAAACATGATATCCTTGTTCTTATGAAAGTTATTCGAGCGAAAATAGTGAACAATTTTTTTTATGAAACCCATCAAGAGCAAAAGTTTTCGCATTTCAAGAATTAGATAACATCGATTCTCTTATTATTTAATTGCTCTAAATTTATGGACATTGAATAGAACTTAAATAACTATTTCGAGCCTCGCAATGGAAATTTTCAGTTGACATATATCTTATATCAAGCAACTTCAGAAGGTACCAACAAAATTTGATATATGCAATCAACAAGCATATGTATATCTTGTTCTACACTCAAGGAAATAACATCAGTACACTACAACAAATAGTAAAACCGGAGAAAGTCCATCCTTCTTCATTACAACCCGTGCAATCATCAAGGAGTAGAACATTAGCATTTATTTTCTGAAAGTTCAAAAGTACATAACAGTTAACAAAACACTATTTACTTTATCAAGAACAAAAGTCCCCAATGTTCCACATGCAAGCTATCCCACATATGATCTATGGTTAACATGTAGCAAAAATCTCTTTCATTAGAAATCCAAGCCTCGTTTAAGAAAAAAGATGAGATCCATTTCCCTACCAATGACATTTGCGACATGGATACTCTTAAGTCGTAAGCAAAACTAGCCCCATTATCTTTATCTCCTAAGTTCATATTAATTTATTTATTCTTCTTCTCCGACTTTTGATCTTTTAACTTTTTTGGTATTTGTCAAATTATGTAATCATGAATATAAATTTTATTGTATTTCCATTTAATTGTGCGTTAAAATAAATTAGGAATAAAACTTATTAAGTTTCCAAATGAAGCAGAAATATGATAGGCCATATTTATGTATATTTCACATTGTAATTAAATTAATTCCAAAACAAAGTAGGAATGTAACTTATTGATTTCCCCCATTAGCTAAGAATACAATTTTATTATTTTTCCAAATGAAAGTAGGAATGTAAATAATTGATTTCCCCATTAGTTAGGAATACAATTAATTATTTTTCAAATGAACGAGGAATATAATTAGAGATTTTTCACAAAAATTAGGAATACAATTATAGATTTTTCACAAGAACTAGAAATACAACTTATTAAGTTTCCAAAAAAAATTAGAAATACAATATCCTAATTTTCCATGTGAACAAGGAATACAATTTATTTATTTTCCAAATATAATAAACTAGGAATGCAATTAATTAATTTTCCAATTAAGGTAGTAAATTATGGTAGGCTATCTCTCTATAAAGTTTCACGCCAGTCCAAACTTATAACTCACTTTTATTTTTTCTGTTCTTGCTCTTTTCAAGAACTCAAAAAAGAAAATCTCAACAATTTTTTTGTTTAATTTTTTATTTTATTATTGGTATTGAAACATAAGTAACTCACATGTTTATTCTCTTGGTGTTGTTATAAGAAATGTTTAGTGATCGTGATTCCATAGATAGAATCTCAAGGGCAGGTGCAGCAGACAATCTTCAAGGTCATTCTGAGGCTTACATGGAGGAAAAAGAGGATGAAGATATATTGAGGTATTTTAAAACAAGAATTCATTATGTTGTTGTGCCTAAAGATTAAGTAAAAAATCAAAGAAATACAAAAGAGATTTGTGGCATATGTCTTGGGAAATGGACCATTGGGACACTTGGGTGCAAACATGAATTTCACACATGCTGCATCAAAACATGGTTGTTAAGAAAAAAAAATTGTCCCAGATGTCGAGCTTCAGTTTCCCTCTTTCCCATCATCGAAGACCGTACAATCCATAACAATTAGGAATTTGTTTTATATTGTTGTATTAGTCAGGTTTTTTTTGCTATGTTTTCAAGACCAAGACTCTTTTGTTTATGTTTATTAGGTTTACCGCAATTGTGGGTTGCACATGGTAACCTCGTATTGAGATGCCTAGAAATATGAAATAGTATCTATACATTCTTAATTGAGTTTTCCATTAGTTAGTTAAGTTGGTTATTGTTTTATCCACATTATCAGTTAGTTAGAAAGTTAGTTGCTTAGTTAGTTTGTTCACGTGGTTAGTATTTTTTTCTGATATGTATATATAGAATGTACTCAGCTGTAAATTGACTTACTTCTTTAACACACACAAAATTTGTTTCTCTAATTCTCCTTCAATGGAGCTTTGAAAGTTCTTCAGCACAATAGCTAATTTTTTCTAATATGTTAATCATTAGAATTTTACATGCTATCAGAGTAACAGGTTGCTCTTACTAGATCCTTCATCTCTGTTTTCTGATAGCTTCAATTTGGGCCTTAGTTGCAGCTGTTTAAAGATTCTTTAGATCTTGCAATCATGGTGGAAGTTGCAGATCCTAGTACTGGTACTTCACGAAGCAATGCTATCGATGTAAGCAATCCTCTTTACATTCATCCGTCCGATGGTCCTAGCCTGCCTCTTGTTCAGGCTGTGTTTGAAGGAATCGGTTATAGGTCTTGGAGAAGAAGTGTAATGAGATCCCTCTCTGTAAAGAACAAGTTAGGGTTCATTAATGGTGAGTGTAAGAAACCTGCAATCAATTCTCCTCAATTTCGACAGTGGGAAAGGTTGACAATATGGTCACATCTTGGATCCTGAAATCTCTTGGAAAAGAAATTGCTGATAGTGTGTAATACGTTTGTGATGCTTTGGAACTCTGGATCAAACAAATGGGGCCAAGTTATACCAGATCCAAAAGGAAATCAATGATTTGAGTCAAGGTGTACTCGATGTGACTGTATATTACACCAGGATGAAGAAGTTGTGGGAAGAATTGAACAATCTGAATGCTAAAGATCAATGTAGTTCTGTGTGCAGTTGTGGGGGAAAAGAAAGCATACATAAGACAGAGCAGGATAGGAGGCTCATTCAATTTCTTATGGGATTGAATGAGGTGTATACCATAATTAGAGGAAGTATATTGATGATGAATCCGTTGCCATCCATGGCCCAGGCTTTTGCTTTGCTAGTACAGGAGGAAAACAAAGAGAGTTCAAACCAAATAACCAAATTTTTGCAGAGGCATCAGCAAATTCCTCTATGCATGTTAATTCATCAAGGGTTTCGAGTGGAAGACATCAATTTAGAACTAACTTCTCCCCCACTAATAACTACAATGGCAAAACAAGATCTATCTGTGATCATTGTAAGAGACCGGGCCACACTAAAGATAGGTGCTACAAGTTACATGGTTACCCTCAGGCTGGTACTACTGGGAATGGACAAGGTAACAATGGTTATAATAATCAAGACAGGTATAACAATGGTCAGAGATCATAATACAATGGTCAATTTCAGAGATGTGCTAAGGGAAAAGGGATAGCAGCAAATGCTTTTGGCACAGATAATGAATCTAACAAAGGAGACATTGCTGAGTCTTCAAATTCTGGCCCCAATCTTACCAAGGATCAGTGTGGGCAGCTCCTTAATTTGTTGCAACACTTCCAGTTGCAATCTGCAGGAGAAGTTGTAGAGGATCAGTTTGTGAATGGTGCTTGTGCTGCGAATTTTGCAGGTATGATTGCTTGTAACTCATCTTTTGATCTTGACAAACTTTCATGTGGATGTTTCAAGTCCAAGGCTGACTTATGGATTCTAGACTCAGGGGCTACACATCATATGCCTACAATAAGAACCATCTTTCTGACATTATTTCTTATCATATCCCTTGTTAGTCAGCTTGCCCAATTGATACAAGGTGAAGGTAACTGAAGTTGGAAATGTAAATCTTACATCAAAGATCACATTGCATAAAGTTCTCTTCATTCCATCATTCAAATACAACTTGATTTCCATTAATTCTTTAGCTTTTCATCTTAAATGTCTTGTTTCTTTTTCTAATTCGTCTTGTATGCTGCAGGGCTCTTCAATGAAGAGGCCTCTGGAGATTGGTAGAATACAAGATAGACTTTATCTGCTTTGGTCAGCCTGCCTTAGAAGGAGATGCTCCAACAATCTTTTGAAAAACTCAAGTCAGTGTGTTAGTACTGCTGTAGGTCATAAATTTCCCTCTCTTTCAAGTACTTCCTTGTGAAATGTAGAGTATCCTTTGTCTACTATTTTTGCTTCAAGTCATATTGTTCCATCTGTAATGAATACTACTCATAATGAAAATAGTTCCGTTTCATTACTTAATTTGCCTCGTTCTTTTGGTTTGTCTCATGAAATTAATACAGTGCAGATATTTTATGGCACCACAGACTTGGACATGTTACTTTTGCAAAAATGAAAAACATGACTTGCATTCTGTGAAGTTTTCACCTAAGCAGCCTTTTACTTGTACCATATGTCCCATGGCAAGACAAAATAGATTGCCATTTCCTATTAAGACTGATAGAACTACCAAGATTTTTGAGTTGCTCCATGTGGACTTATGGGGACCATATAATGTGGCAACCCATGAAAATTTCAGATATTTTATCACCTTAGTAGATGACTTTAGCAGGAGCACGTGGACTCATCTGTTAAGTTGCAAGATTAATGCAGTACACATTATCAAGTCATTTGTAAATATGGTTGAGACTCAGTTCAGAACCACTATAAAAGCTATAAGGACAGATAATGGCCTAGAATTTGTGAACCAAGAATCCACCCTCTATTTTCAGTCAAAAGGGATTACTCACCAAAAGACATGTCCCTACACACCACAACAAAATGGTGTAGTAGAAAGAAAACACAAATATCTCCTAGAAACTGCTAGGGCACTCCTTTTTCAATCCAAACTACCTATTAAATATTGGGGAGAATGTATACTTACATCAACTTTCATCATTAATATACTTCCCGCTGTTGTTCTGCAAAACAAGTGTCCTTTTTCTTTATTATATGGTCAGGAGCTTCAATATTCACATATGAGAAGTTATGGATGCCTTTGCTACCCTACCATTCCGAAGTCTCATGGAACCAAATTTGAGCCAAGAGCAGCTCCACATATGTTTATAGGTTATCCATTTGGGACAAAGGGTTATAGAGTACTAAATCTGGCCTCTAATAAGATTTCAGTGTCTAGGGATGTTACATTTCATGAGACAGTTTTCCCTTTTTCTATGACTAAATCATCTGACCTGATCTCTCCTGTGTTAAATGATTTTGTTCCTATTTTTGATTGTACTGCTCCTACATCAGTTCCCTTTGATGATATTCATTGTAATCCTGATAGTATGCAATGTGATCCTGATCATACGAACACTGCAATTCCAACTGTGTTACCATCATCATCTGTTAATCCTTCATCAGACCATGTTACATCTGTTAGAAAATCTACTAGAACTCATAAAACACCAGCTTATCTAGAGGACTATCTCTGCGACATGCCTCTTTCCACACCTGTATTGCCTCATCATTCACTACATGCATCTTTTTCTAATCATCATCATATTGGCTCTAAGTCACTGTATCCTGATAGTCAGTCCCTTGTACTGAGTATCTCACATGAAAGTGAGCCAACTTCATATGATGTAGCTGCTATGGATCCTGCTTGGCAGGCAGCCATGACACAAGAGTTGTGTGCTTTGCATGAAAATGATACTTGGGCTCTCATGCCTCTGCCCCTTGGAAAGAAAGTTGTAGGGTGTAGATGGGTATATAAGATTAAACACAGAGCTGATGGTAGCATAGAAAGGTAGAAGGCTAGGTTGGTTGTTAAAGGTTACACTCAACATTATGGTATTGATTACACAGAGACTTTTTCACCTGTCATTAAGATGACTATTGTGAGAGCTCTAGTTGCCACTGCTGTGAAGAAACACTGGAACATCTATCAATTGGATGTGAATAATGTGTTTCTCCATGGGGAGTTAGATGAAGAGTTTTACATGGATGTTCCACCAGGCTTGGATGTTCAGACTAAAGATTGGTTTGTAAGCTAAATAAGTCACTATATGGTCTAAAGCAGGCTAGTAGACAGTGCTATGCAAAGTTGTCTAATGCCCTCAGTTCAAGGGGATACACTCATTCTTTAAATGACTATTCTCTATTTTATAGAAAGAATGGCTCTGTCTTCATAGTTGTGTATGTGGATGATATCCTGCTGACAGGCACTGATATTGAAGAAATTAATAATCTCAAGGGTTTTCTCCATATCAATTCAGAATCAAAGATTTGGGGAAATTGCATTATTTTTTGGGTTTGGAAGTCACATTGAAGCTGCATTGCTCATTTCACAAAGGAAATTTGTTCTTGATCTTCTCAAAAAGTACCATTGTTCTGAGCTTTCTAGCCTCTCCACATCACTAGATATAACAGTCAAGCTCAAAGGAAATGAAGGGAGGCCTATTTCAGACCCTAGTACATACAGAAAGTTAGTTGGGAAGCTTAATTTTCTAACCAAAACCAGACTAGATATTGCTTATGGAGTTCAACATCTCAGTCAGTTCATGCAAGATCCCAGAGAACCACATATGAAAGTGGCATACCACATGTTGAGATATCTCAAAAATGATCCTACTTTAGGATTGCTTATGAATTCTACTGATGATTTTAATGTGCAGGCCTTTTGTGATTCAGATTAGGGGGCTTGTCCTGATTCCAGAGAGTCAATCACAGGGTACATTGTACTGCTTGGTTCCAGCCCTCTAAGCTGGAAGTCTAAGAAACAGGAAACCATATCTCTTTCCTCAGCTGAGGCTGAGTATAGATCTCTTCGAAAAGTGGTTGGAGAGCTAGTCTGGTTAGATAGATTGTTTGACGAGCTCACCATTCCTCGAAGTAGACCATTTCCTATTTTTTGTGATAGTCAGTCAGCCTTACAGATTGCCAGAAATCCTGTGTTCCACGAAAGGACTAAACACATTGAGATAGACTATCATTTTGTTCGAGCCAAGCTACAAGAGGGTCTTATCTCGTTGCATCAAATTGGAACTCATGACCAACTGGCTAACATCCTTACTAAGGCTCTTACAGGAGTCAAACATTCAATAGTTTTGGATAAGTTGGCTGTGTTAGTCACGCCTCCAACTTGAGGGGGGTATAGTTTTCCATTAGTTAGTTAAGTTGGTTATTGTTTTGTCCACATCATCAGTTAGTTAGAAAGTTAGTTGCTTAGTTAGTTTGTTCACGTGCAGGTTAGTATTTTTTTCTGATATGTATATATAGAATGTACTCAGCTGTAAATTGACTTATTTCTTTAATACACACAAAATCTGTTTCTCTAATTCTCCTTCAATGGAGCTTTGAAAGTTCTTCAACACAATAGCTGATTTTGTCTTATCTGTTAATCATCAGAATTTTACATTCTTCATTTGATTAAATGTACTGAATTCCAACTTGCGAAAATTCTCGCATTCTTCATTTTATTAAATGTATCAATTGTAAACTATTGAATTTGTTAGGGGGTATTTTCTGAAAGTTTAAAAGTCATCTATTTCATTTTGGGTTGCAAGTGAGTCAAATATAGTTAAACTTTTATAAATTTTGGTCATACCTTTTCTTTGTTTGTATCAAGGAAGTACTCAACGTTGTGTAACATGGCACAAATAGGTGTTTGATTGTGCTACATATGTAAATGATAGGTAATCTTCTTCCGCCAATGGGAAACCAATTTTGCAGTTACATTTGGTAACATGTTTAATCGTTATTTTTCCTCCTAACTCGAAATGAATTTTAACAATCGTGAGGAACACACTTGTAGTGGGGTTATGTGTGTTTCTGGCAACCATGCTCCACCTTGGTATTTTGGGAAGGAGCTACATCTATTAGAGACTAAGAAGCAATAATTGTGAGCGTATTAATGTATTTGTAATACTTTCATCCATAAAAATGAATAAGTGGTATCATAAAGGAATAGTAGGGCACACACGTGGATACCACATCTTTAGATTCATGCTATTATGCAACAATGTCCAAGCTATGTGTGTGCAAATATATCGTTGTGATTGTCCAAATACTCAATTATGCGATTTAATTGTGCAATTGTATACATAATCTATGTGTTTGTGATGTGGGGCTTACAATTCTTTGCCTTTGTGGCATCAAATTATTTTATTTGTGGTATTTCATTTGAAAGGATTGTTGGTTCATGGAGATTGAAATAAGTCTTATAGTACTAAATTGGTGTTCAGAAAAGAGGTAAATGGGTAAAATATGCGTCACGAAACACTTTTTTTAGGTTTTAGTTTTATAAAATTTATAATATCATACAACAATATTTAAGGTTATACCTTTTGGAATAATTTAATGTGTTAGCTTTCCAGTGGCAATAAGTTGACATTTTTTATGTGGGGATTGATAACACAAAAGAAATCGGTCTAGCCGCCAAAGCGACAAAGGTTAGAAGAAGAAATGCTAATTGTCATAATTCCCACTAAATTAGGTAATAACATAATACATACATTCTTTAAGAATGAGACGGAACTCCTAAAATATGGACATTCATTTTCTTGGAGACAAAACTGATTGGTCAGCTAAACTATCAAGGAAGTTGTCTTTTGCCTCAATTTTGATTTTTTTTAGTGTGGATTAGGAGATGTTCTTCATAGGTTTTCTTTCCCCTCTTCCTTCGCGGTCTTACATATTGTACTTATTCTTTCACTATGTTTGGTGCTTCATATTCAAGGGCAGTGACGGAGCCACCTTACAACTAGGGGAAACTGAATAAGTTTTATTTCTAATTAATTTTAACTCATAATTTAATGGAAATACAATAAAATATATATTCATAATTACATAATTTGATAAATACCAAAAAAGGTAATAGACAGAAAATTGGAGAAGAAATATCAATAAATCAATCCGCTCTAATTAAGATCAAAGTAGTTTAATTTGCTTCAATAAATGTTCAATACTTGCAAGGAAACATTGGTTATGTCAACATTACTGACAAAGTGAAAGACAATTCCGCCTTTGGTTGACCCGATATGTAAAATAAAGGGACAATATCATAAAGGAAATATTCAATTAGCTATTACCAACATGGAAACCACTAAATTTCATGTGGACAAAAGTAGGAAATTATCTAATAGACACAAGGAACAAAAACTATAGATACTATGTTAGACCTTAACCATTATTCCACAATAGTTGTGGTTTCCTCCTTTTCCCCTACTAAATTATTATTGAAGAAGCGCACTGTATCAAACTATAACCCTATCATATGATATTCCTAGGTTTTATTGACAAAATTATCCATGTTCTTCGTACTTATTTCTTTCTTTATCTAGAGGCACGACATGCCCCTTAAAATACTTCTCAAGAATATAAATAATGTAGAGCACATTTAGTTTGATGATGAAGACACCAAGTACTTGAGCTAATATGATTATTCATAGGAAGTTATTGAATGAATCACATAATGTTAATTCCTAATATGCAATGTCTTGTTGCTTTATATTTGTGAAAAGAAACAGAATTTAGTAGTTGTTGAGAAAATGGTATATGGAAATCTTATTAATTATTTAGAACATGATTATCATCTTCATTTAAGCTTTTCGTCCCTTTGATGTTTTTGCATTCCTTGTACATTTTGCAAAAAGGTTCAAAGAAGGCATTCAACGTAGAGCTTTGCCTCAACAAGGTAATCATTCTTTCAGTCATTATTTGGATTGTAAATCATGAAAAATGATCTGTTCTGAAACAAAAAATCACCTTCACTTGACATGCAAAAGGGCATACCAAATTAATGATACCTCGCTTACCTTATCATAAACATACTGTTCAAGATTATTTAATCCCATATACCTTCATAACCCACACATCTATCAGAGTCAAGGTAGATTGACGAATTATACAAAGATCATTTCCTAACATTTCGAGGTACGGTGAGAAATAATACATATCTTCTCCACAAGAAAGGTTCTCCATTTTTTCACGATCCAAAAATGAACGTGATAACACTTGTATATTCTCACCTAGACAAGGCAGCCTCAACCAAACAAAAAAAGAAAGAAATGTATAATTACAATAAAAACAAGAACAAGATAAAGCAGAAACCTTATTCTTCTATTAAAACCCCCAAATCATGGTTGTCACGTGAACTAGCAACTAAATACATAACTATGAAATTAAAAAAATACATACAAGTCTCAATTTTTATTTCTCAAATAGAGCAAAGTGTAAGAAAAGGAAAAAGAGGCCACCGAATTATAAGAAGTTTCCTCTTCAAATCCTTGACAAGCTTCGAAATTGAAGAAAGAGAGAGAAGTCACGCGAGTCCGGACTCGCAACCTACACAAGTGTATAATAAATGGGTGTGTACTAACAACAAGGTACACAAGAAGCCTACTAAAAAAGTAACTAACTAGAAATTGAATACCCCTTACACTCTAACCGAACCTCCTCAAACTACAACTTGCACAAAAATTAACCCAACATAACAATTCTACATTACACGACTCACAGGACCAACAGTCTCAGTTCAGTAACCATAATTCAATAACTAATGGAATCAAATAAGCAAACTTCAAAATCAAGTAGTTCATTCACATGAAACAAGTACATCAATCTCAAATATCAAACAAGTCATGCATATGCATTAACTATCTCAAGTCACAATAATCTCTTGATGAGACTATCTCACATTGGCTTTATAACCATTGCATGAAATGAACTCGACATATTAACACTCGTCGAAAACTACCTTGTCCAAATCACACTTGACGACAATGACCTCACCATAATATCATCATCTAGATCATCACAGTGTTCAACAATCAATGTACACAATAAATATCACACCACATAGAAGAGACAACAAATCACACAATTCAAGTCCATGTTCATGCTTTCAAGCATTTCATCAATCAATAAGGGTTACATTAAGGCAATTGACATCATGATGTTCAACACATAACCTATTTCGTTTTTTCAACCCATTTTTATTTATTAAGATATATCAAGTAGACAATTAAAACCCTGCACCCCATTCCCATTACTCAAAACACACAATCAACGAAGGAAAGGTATAGGAAACCAACAATTCAATCTTTCCCTTCCGAACCACTTCTAAAGTTACACAATCAAAATATCAACTATTTAAAATCATCTACCGTAAATCAAAATACCCACACTAATTCTCCTGAAAAATGGGTCAATCAACACAAACCCTAATTTGAAAAAAAGGTTTGAATTTGGAAAATAATACCTGAAAACATTACTCAAGGGTTTATGAACTCATTAGAAAAAATGGTTTCGATAAACGGATAAAAATCACTTCAAAATCACCATTGTAGTGAAGAACATGAGTTCATGAAAAACATCAAAAATCACCAATTAAAATCTCATATTTTGGTGTTAAAACTTTTAATTACTTAATCAATAAAAAATGAAGGTTTAATTAGGATCAAGAAGTCTTACCCAAATGATCTAGTAATGAAAATCCCTTCAAAAATTGCCACCAAGCTCTCCCTAGCTCAAAATTGATGAAATGGGGAATTAAACCCCAAAATTGCATGCCAACACCCTCTTTGATGTCAAAAAAGCGACCAGGGGTTAGCTTGAGCAAACTCTACTAAAACATGGGCATCGTAAAAGCGACACCTCCTTCTCAAAAGCAAAGGTGTCTCCAGTAAAGGTCAACATGGGTTGAGCCTTCGCAAAAACGAACCTCGCAAAAGAGATCCAACTTCCACAAAAGCGGAGGTGCACCAGAACTCAGACGTCATAAAATCACCCAACTCTTAAAATATCAAATCAACCCTTGAGATTCATCAGAACCCCGTGAACACAAACTACATATGCAAATCGGTTATACTCGACACTCTAGACTCAATGGAATAGTGAAAACATGAATATGAGGTCTCCCTGACCCGACATTCATGAAAACACAAGAACTTAATTCGTAGCTTAAAAAGGTAAAACAAGTTCGGTACCCCTAAAAAAATCAACTAAGACCTCACCTACGCCTAAAATCATTCTCCAAATCCAACAAAATTCTCAGAATTTCAATCTAAGCATCTGAACACCAAATCTATAATTTCAAAACTTAGGACCTTAAATCTTCAAAATACTCTTAATCTGAAATCAACAATTTTCACGGATTAGATTTAACATTGATGGAATCTACAGAACTCCATTCTGACAATCAAAACTCTAAAAGACCCCCTAAAACCACTTTAATAACAACTTAAACTTTAAAACTCACTAACTTATCAGATTCACAACATTCAACTCAAGGCTCAACATGAACCTTCCAAATACAATCATAACAGACTCGGGGCTGATATCAGGAAGAGTAAAATGGTAATTTCTATAGAGAAACCAAAAATGACAAACCGGAACATTATAATTTTTTCCATCTCCCTTCACATAAGTCAACAAAAAGGTTAACCCAATCATTATAATAACCAAAAAGCTTATTATTAATAGCGTAATGAAGCTTCTCATTCACAAGCATACCCAATTTATAGATTTGAATCACATTTGCAAATCATACAAACATTGCCAAGAACTATTATTCAAACTATATACTTTTCCTACATTGTAGTGTAAATTTTCATCACCCCTATTTTTGTAGATAACCATTACCTTATAATCATTGTGAAATTCATCGTATCCAAAACCATACATGTAAAGGAACCAGTTTCAGAACTTAATAATTTGTTGAGCTACTTAATTGGTCAATTCTAGAGAAGTAACTTTTTTTCCTTCAATGGCAACACGAATCAACCAATTGAAGGAACCCACCAACTTAATAGATTCATAGGATATTTTTGTAGGATAATCCAAGCCAATTGTCCTACTAACATGGTCATAAAATAAAGAACTAACGAAACAATTCATAAGATTGTTCTCATGTGAATCAATCCTCAACATAATACAAAAAGAAATAAGTCAATTGAAGGGTTTAAAATTCCAAATTAAAGGGGTTACTAACCCCCGCTAATTGTTGTGGTTGTAGTTTTGAGACTCACACAATTGCGTCTATCGCTATCGCTAGCATTTTTTGAAAATGGCCGCAAACAATTTGTGGCGGTTATTTGTTTCATTTTTTGGGGGTTGTAAACCTCTGTTGTTAGTTTAAATAAATTTCATACCTATATTTTTTGGGGTGATGAACTTCCACTAATTATTTTGACAAACATGTATTTTGCAGGGTTGTAACCTCTATAGTTTTATGATTTTTTTTTAATCATTAATTCATTTTTGTATAATTAGATTACAATTAATATAAAGGGAAAATGAACAAGTACCTCCTAAATTATAACTGAAATTTCAGAGAAACACCTTAACTGGACTAAGGTCATATTAATACCCCTAAATTTATTATTTTGTAATTTTGTGCATCTTTTGTCTTACGTGGCACACTCTGTGACTTCACGCAATTGAGGCACGTGGGAGATATTTGGATGTCACGTAAGCCAAAAAGAAGATGTGAGTTATCTGAACGCATGCTCGTCCCCAATTTGGTGCTCCATACTACTCCCAAAATATACTGACTCTTATGTTTTTAAAATATACTTCTTTTGTGATTTGAGATTAGTGCTCAAAACTTTGCTCAAAGGATATCTTGGAAATATCAATTTCCCTGCTTGCTTCATTTTAGAAAGCTATAACTCTTTTCTTAAAACTAGCCGAAAGCTCTTTGGAAATCTTAGTTTTCGTTCTTTTTTAAATGTGAAAATGTTTCTTTTAAACATATTTGGGAATACATAGTCCCCATATACTTATTTGAAGAAAGAACTTCAACTTTACTATTTATTGAACGGAACTCTTAAGTCTTAAAACAAAGTTAAAACATTACTAAAGACTCTTGAAAACTTTTAAGAAATTGCTTTGACTTGATTCTTAACTTCTAGACTTGACTCTTAACTTCTTTGACTTTGATCTTAACTTTCCTTGAATTGGATTGTGGATCAAGGTTCATGATCTCATGTTTATGGAGGATGTCATGAGGTTTAGATGTACCTTAGAGTGTTGGAATCAACTAAGAAACATAGGTACATCACTTAGGAACTAGTGCGAAAAGGTGGGGAAAGAATGGGGAGAACTGGTATCATTGGTGCTCTAAGAGGCGCGGGGCACCATCCCTCAAAGTTCAGAGAACTTTTTGTAGCGCTCTGTCAGGAAAGACGCGCCAGAGGCCAAAGTTCATAGGAACTTTTGTAGATCTCTAGCAGGTGCGGCGCCCCAGCCCTTGCCTAGAAAACCTCCGACTTTTCTCTTTCGTTTATCATCTATAAACCCTCCAAACTTCCATGATTCTTTCCCCAAACATTTAGGATCATTAGTACTATCAGAATACACTACATTCAACCAAAAATTACTCCCAGAAACATGAACTCAAACGAATTACATCAAGAACTCAAAGGATTTCTTTTCAAAACAAACATTATTTAGCTGAATTGAAGCATGATTGGCGCGTGGGTAAACTAACCCAAAACTGTGTGATATCACATGCCTTGTTGGGATCATCCCCCACGAATTCCACTCACAAAACTTGAAAGTCCTTGGAGAGCTCTTGATTTCTCTCCTCGTTTCTCTTCTTTTATCTCTTCTCCAAGCCCTACAGTAACTTCTATCTTTCTAAACTAAACAAAGGTGTGGTTTTACCCAAATTAATTCCTAAAAACGAATTGATATAATTAGTTAAGGAAAAGACAACTTTGCCCTTCCCAAACTAGATTGGTTTTTTCTCAATCCAACAGCCCAACTTCCGAAAGGCATAACTCACTTCTCTGGACTCGAAAGCGTGCAAACTTGGCGGAGTTGAAAATTTTATTCTAAGGGATTTCCAACCATATGAGGAACTTCCCTAAATCATCCTGATCTAGGATTTATGGTCGTTTGAAGTTGACAAAAAACTCACTTTTGAACTTACTTAAAATTTCCAGATTTTCTTATTCTTTCCAAAAATAAGTATTTTCAGATTCTAAACTCTTTTCTAGTTCTTTATAGTTGTGAGATGTTACATACATATAGATTTCAATGTAAATTTTGTATTAAAAATTATAAATATGAGATCGATGGTTTATAAAGACACCCATACAAAGGTAGAGAAGACGATGGTTTTTGGTGATACCTTAAAGTTTAAACTTTCTCTTGTTCTTTTTTTTTTCCAATTATTTTTCCATACAAGTAGTAAATCTTGTTCTAAGTTTTGTATAAATTTTTGGTTATCAGTAAAAAGAGCTGAAAGCTCATTAACCCTTTGAGGTTTTATTCATCATTTATGTCCTCTTACAAAGTACAAAGTTCAATAATCTCAAATATTAATACAAAGTTACAATATAATATGAAAAAGAATATTAGTTTGACCCATTAAATCCGACTAACCCCTTAAGAGGCAAGGGTTGGATCAACTAGTATTTTCTCCCAGAACCCCAACCCCTACACCCAACCTAAATGTAATTCAGTCTGTCCTAGAATCCAGAGCGTTAAGGTTGACCTTTAATGGACCAAGTTGGACCCAACCAGCCCAATAGTTAGGTTGAGCTAAGATTATTAAATTTTTCTTATTAATCATCCAAAGCCTACTAATTCAGATTTGCCTAAGCTTATTAGGAATGATTAAAACAATCTCTCTCAAAAAGCTCTTCATATTAAAAGTTTGATTAAAAAAATTCTATATAAGAACTGAGTTAACCCTTGGACAAATACCTACATGTAGCTCGAAGGGCACCAATGATTACAATTGAGTAGGAAAGAGTGCATAACCTTTGACCAAACAATACATGAACAAGAAATATAGAGTAATGAAAAGTTCATTTATATATTGGGATAAGTCAGCCAAAACACCTTATTCACAATGTTGTTGAATCATCAACTAACTTGACATGTAAAGAGAGAATCAAATTAATTACCTTTTCCTTTTATTTTTTTCCTTTTTAAGTAAAATCAAAATGGAGACAGTTAATAATTTCCCTTGATTTCAAATTTACTAAATCTGATTACCTCATACATGGTAAAATCATAAATGTGTACAAACCCCTTACTTGGAGAAACTTTGACTTCACATATAGGATTGTTTGGGGGGAAATTAAAATGAAGGAATAGAATAGATAAGGGAAAAGTTCATAGAATTACAAAACATTTCTATGTTCACACTATTTGGCAAGCAAAATGAAATGACAATAATGTCCATTACATACATATAATTCGACCTAAAAAAATTCTAGGTTCTATCGAAAATCTTCCTTGGATCCATTGCCTTGAGGGTAAAACTGGAAGAAGTGTCCCACATTTCCTCATCGAACATATCTCCATTATATTGCCTCTTGAACTATAATGGACAGTTAGAAAACTGGGGGCCCGTTTGACCTTATGTTCTTCTAAACAAAATTTAATTTGACTTGACCTTATGTTCTTCTAAACAAAATTTTATTTGACTAAAAAAATTGTCTACATTATTTCAATTGTTGTCTTGCCAACTAAGTACACTTCAAGGGAAAAATAGATTAGCTATAAAATTCTACTAGTAGTTTTATGTATCTTCTTTAAATACCATTTTCAGAAAATTGATACACTCTAGAGAGGAGAAAATTGGAAGAAACAAAATGAATAGCTCTAATTCATCCCCTTTTGAGACAAATGAGCATGTACGTATATATGTGTATCTTTACTAATTTTCAATTGTTATGTTTTGTTAGTAGTGCTGGCAATTTAAGCCCATTTTTCAATTACCCGCCCAAATAGCTCTTCAAATATGGGTTGAAAGAGTGATTTTAAATATGGGTAATATTGGGATTATATCCATATTTTACCCATTAAAATATGGGTATATTATGGGTAAACTACGGGTCAAATATGGGTATTGCAAGTTTTCTTCAAATTTTCAAAAAACCTTCAGTTACTAAGTTTTAGAAGCAAATTTTCAAAATTTTCATATATGGATCCCTATTAATATTTCAACTCTCGACCTCCACCCCACGCTTCCAAAAAAAAAATTAAAGTTTATTTTTAAAAAATATTTTGAACTTCAAAATTTTATTTTTCACCCCTACCCTCGACCCCCCCCACCCCACCCCACACCAGCCCCCTCACCCCCCCCCCCAAAAAAAATAAAAATTTAAGTTTATTTTTAAAAAATGTTTTCAACTTCAAATTTCATTTTTCATCTCTACCATCGTCCCCCATCACCCCCCACCTCCACCCCCACCCAAAATAAAATTAAGTTTGTTTTAAAAAATTTCAACTTCAAATATTTAGTTTTTCACCCTACCCTTGACCCACCCCACCCCAGCCATCGTCCCCCCACCCTTCAAAAATATTAAGTTTGTTTAAACAATATTTTTAACTTCAATTTTTTTCACCCTACCCTGGACCCCCCCCCCCAAACCGCGATTTTTTTTTTTTTTTATTTTTACTTTTATAATAAAATAAAACTAAATGAAGCATTTTCAACAGATTTCTTAAAAGAAAGACTAAAATATTTTCTCCATGTTGAATTCTTAAGTAAAGAACTATTTATTCATGAAATATGGGTAAAATATGGGTAAACTAGTATTTTACCCAACCCATTTATTACTCAACCCATTTTTACCCATGTCAAATATGGGTGGGTTGAATGATTACCCATTTTATGTTTACCCATTTTCAACCCGCCCATATTTGACCCAACCCGCCAATTTGCCACCTCTATTTGTTAGTTTTAATAATCTAGAGTTAGGTTTCTTATGATTGGATTTTAATTCATTGATTGTTTTTTGCTATATTTTTTGTGTCAGATATAATTCTTACCATTTTGTTTATGATTTTGTATTTCAAAAAGGAAATTGAAAATTATATTTTTCCTTTGATTTTTGATAAAATTTCATGAGGCTATATGTTTGATATCATCTTAATTGATTTCTATAAAAGATAGCAATTTTTCAAGAAATTGAATTTGGATCTACTATGTGAAGTTGGGTTATGGCCGAATTTGGATCTAAATTATATATATTAGGAAGTTTTCCTGACTAATTTTATGAGAGAACTACTTCGTACTTTTATTTTAGATAATATTTCAATAGATTTAATCAGTTAAGAATTTCTACTAATTGGAGGGTAAAATTGAGTTATGTAGCAATTTATAAATATTTCAATCATTGAATTTACTCTTGATTTTATATTTCAACGTTTTTTCTTGATAACTTTTTCATGTTAGATATGTATAGATATCTTTACAAAATAAAAGATTTTTTTTGACGATTTTATACCACCTGTCTAGTAGTTGTTTATTAATAAAATAAAATTAAAACATTCTTAGTAAGGAAAACTATAAGAAGGGGGGAGAATATATGAAGGGGACTAGACCGTACTTACATATCCTAATAAGGTAACAAACCTCGTCCAATTGTTAGCAAATGTGAATAAAATAAGAGTTAGAACACACTAGGTATACTGTGATTACACATTTATTTATTACACTTTATGATGATATGTTTAAGTAGTTCAAAATTATAAAAGACAAAAAGAAAATTGATTCATCAACCCCAAATTTTTAGGCAAGTATTAATGTGTAAAAGGATATAATGTCTTATTTTCTTGCCATGTTATAAGGGAGGCGGGAGGCGACATATGCTTTAAAGACTTGTTTGTATCGTAAAATTAAACGTGTAGCAAATTTGTAATTTTAAGTAAAATCTACTTTGACGTCATGTACATATTTTTTTTTCTCTCATGCTATCTAGAATATGTCATACTTTCAACGGTTTTGTATTTAGTTGTTCATTCTACTTCTTTTCACGTTAGAAAGGGAGCATTTTCACAACATAAAAATGACAATTTTACCCTAAATCATCCCATAAAACCCTATTTTCTATGTCTTTGTTGAGTTCTTTCATTCTACTTGGTTCATGGACTGATCCGAGCTTCTCTCTCTTGATTTGGGCTTTGGAGCCACTAGTTATACTTCAACAAGCCTCCTAACCATGTCAAGCCAACTTCCTATTTGCTACAAACCAAACTTACTAGTATGTTAGAGCCATATCTTTTTTCTTCAGACCCTTTTTTCAACCTATAAATATATCATCATCTTCTTGAAAAATCAATATAAAAAGAAGAAGTAAAATATAATTTTGATTCACATGTAAACTCTAAACTCTATTACATGTATAGTGGGATGTAAGAGAAAATAATAGTTCTGTATCAGTTACGGGAAGATACCTGACTTTTAATATATATATATAATAAGGGACCAAGTCTGAAATGTTAAAATAGGTGGTAGAAATTATCACTTTTAATATATATAATTAATTTAGAAAAAAAAAGGTGGAAGAAAACTAACCTAAAGGTGTGACGAAAAACAAAGAAGAGGAGAAAGTCTGGAAAACACTCACAGCGCCGTCGAACAAGTGCACTTGATTCCGGTAATAATTTTAAACTTTATATTTAGGCGGCTTAATATGTCTTGTAATTAATGTACAATTATAATTTTTATTTTAACTTTAATATGTGCTTTTGAAATGTGAAACACGGCACAATGAATATGGAATAAAAAAATAATAATTGGAAGTTGGTATATTGGTATGAAGAAATTTTGAAATTGAGAAAGAGGATCTTGCCAATCATGTGATAATTATTGGGGATATAATTGAATCAAGATGATTGAAAAATAATAAATAGGAATATAGGGTATCAATTTGAGGTTTTAAAACATTTTTTTTTGTTTTGTTCTCGTGATTTTCTCTGTAACTTAAGGCTTCACTGTTTCTTAGAATTTTCTTATTATTATCATATTAAGATTTAAGTGTGATATATTGAGATAGATAATTAAATATTAGATATATTGTAACATATAGATATCGTTAAAGTTATGATATTTGGAAAAATTGGAATTTAACCGTAAGCTTGAAATTTGAAAAATATGAGAGTTGACATGTTAATTGGCATCAAGAATTACAAACTTGATTATAAATTTGGGTGAATTTTTAGGTCAAGGTTAAGCACATAATAATGTGGGTGTTGTTAGCTCCAAACCTAATTGTAAATATACATATTTGAATAGATTGCATCGATTTGGAAGCTCAACATAAAGGGAAGGCTCAAGTCCCGAAGTGATTATTCGACTGGCTAAGGCAAGTGGATTTCTAAACTCTTGTTAAGTGTATGGAATGCGTGTATTTCCTTGTGGTATATGTTTGGGAGTAACGGGATTGGTGATGGGTTGACTTGTCCACATTGACTAATTTTAATGATGAAAAAAGGGGTAACAAAAGGCAATGTGATTAATTGTTTATGTGTGATGTGTTGAGAAAGGTTTGAAGGCTTGCTGAATTGTTGTTGATGTGATATCATGTTTGTGTTGCTGTGAACTGTGCAATGTTATGAAAATGGTCATCTCCTCATTATTTGTGTGAACATGTCATTTGCATTATTCAGAGACATGGTTGTGACAAGTGTTATGTGCATTGAGAAAGAATGAGAATTTAAAGAGGATGTACCATTTTGAGGGACGTATCGCGCGCCGCGATGGATACTATATTTCGAGGGACGTATCGCGCGCCGCGATGGTTACTATTATCTAGGGTCGTGTCGTGCGCCGCGACAGATGCATGGACAGATATGTCCCCCATGGGTCCCAGACTGAGAGACAGCGGGTGTGTATCACTAGGTCAGACATGCATCATTATACTTGACATTGCATTACATTGCATTGCACATACTTATCATTAGTGAACTTGATATTGTGTTTTGCTGATTTTGTGAATACCTTTCTGTGGAATTGGTGATTCATGAATACTGAGCTTGTTGTTGAGGATATGTAATTTGTTAAATTATTGTTGTTGGGGATATGTAATTTGTTAAAGTATCATTGTTGAGGATATGTAATTTGTTAAAGTATTGTTGTTGAGGACATGCAATTTGTTAAAGTGTTGTTGTTGAGAACATGTAATTTTTCAAAGTGTTGTTGTTGAGGATATGTAATTTGTTTAAGTGTTCTTGTTGAACTATGTGCGCTGTAAATCGTGAGTTGTTAGGTTGGGCTGATTATTTATGCAGGTTGTAGTTGTGGAGGTTCAGTTGGGGGTGGTAGGAGTACCCGTATTTCATCCCCTTAGCTTGTGTTTAAGGATTTACTTGCTGAGTACCGTGTGGTTTGGTACTCACCCCTTGCTTCTACAATTTTTTGTAGGTTACTAGCCTGGACCTTTATGATATATTCTCTTATTTTCCGAGGCTTCCTGGAGATTTGTGAGGTAGTTGTTGGTCATCTCAGCATATCTTCTTACTCCTGTTTATGATTTTGTTCTACTCTAGAAACAATATCATATGAGACTTATATTTTCTTTTGATTCAATTGTAATACTTTAGAGGCTTGTACACGTGACAACCAGGTTTTGGGGTATAATTTAAGTTGATAGTAAATTTTCCGCATTTTATTGTAATTGTTGAGTTTTAGACTGACTTGTCTTGGCGGGATAAGACGAGTGCCATCACGTCCATTTTTTGGTCGTGACAAAATGGTATCAGAGCCCCAGGTTCATAGGTCTCACGTGTGTACAAGCCGAGTCTAAGTAGAGTCTCAAGGATAGGTACGGAGATGTTTGTACTTATCTTCGAGAGGCTATAGTGACTTTTAGGAAGAATCTTCACTTTTTGAATCTCTATCGTGCGTCCCTGGTCCAATTTTGTTCTTATTGCTTCATTCTACTCTCTCGATATTATTTGATGACTCGTGTGTGGTTCCTCATGTGAGTAGTTGATGTCCTGTATGGTTTTAATCTTAAATCTGATATTAAGACGAAAGTAATGTACTTATGGAAAAGATGTGTAGTTAGAATTAGAATATTCAACAATTTTAAAGAGTTGTGTAAGGTTAGTTACCTTAGTGAAAGGAATAGTACATGTGTGGTTCTATAATTGAAAGTGGACGAAATAAATTGATGGCAAGATAATGAACAATGCAACTTGAGAAAACACATTAAGAAAAGTTGTCATAATATGTATGAGTTGCTTAGCGAATGATAAGAATGTTGTTGCACCAATAGAGGTCAGATTCTCTTTTGTGGTTTCATAGATTGAGCGTATACCAAAGATGGTTATAATATGACTATTACAATGGTACCAATTCTTACTTGGTTAGAGTCATGTATTTTGTCACTCTTGCTATGGACCTGATCTACAAAGAAATGCATATCACGTTGAATGAGAGATCGAATGAATTTAGTAGTGTAATATAGTTACTTAATGGGCAGAAATGTATAGACTATTTGGGTACAATCTTCTAGATAGGTATGATGTGTTCAAGTGGTGGATTTAACAGAGTTTCACGATGTTGTACTAGTGGTATATGAAAATGAATACGTCAATTACCAAGTGTGAATACTAATTACTTAAGGATTTATCAATTGTATCACATGCTCATATAATAAGATTTGATGTTGCATTCATATTTGAGAAACCAATTAGCTTGTTACTACGACATAATGAGTTAAGCATTATTTATAAGGAAGCTTTTAGTGGTAGATCCATGGTATGGTATTGATGTGTTTAGGTTGTGAAGTGTATCCCAAAGATTTTAAATGAGTGGTATTCCATCGTAAGCTCCATGAAAGTGGATCGATATTAGGTTGAGAAGCTTAAAGGTAAATGCAGTCTAAATGAGTATATTTGTGTGAAGGTAATTGAGAATTTTAGTAAGAAAACACGTATAAAGTTGAGTTAGTCTTTTGAATTAGATTGGTATAGATGGGTTTGAAATGTCATGTAGATGAAAAGTTTGACTTTGAGATGAGAAAAGTGTCTAACGAGCATAACAATAATAAGAATTTGTGATGAAATCGTAATTAAGATGCAACTATATGATAAGGATTGTTGGCTAAAAAAAATTTTGTATGGTAATAACGACTACCAAGTATCTAATGTGGTGGTTTTCCACTATTTGGTGAGTAATGTGGTGGTATGGAAAGTCTAAGAATATGTAGAGGCACTGCTCAAATAAAATTTAAAGCATCTACATTCAGAATGAAAAAGTGTGGGATGTAGTGGAGCATTCAGAAGGAGGTGAGAGTAAGTGTTTTTTTCTTATTGCAAAGGCTAAAGAGGTATCTTCAAAGGAATTGAGAACTGGATTTAAAGATATGTGATTTTATTCAATTTGCTTTGGTTATGATAACAATGTAACAACTTCATCATATTGGTTAAAAACTATTGGATAAGACTTGAGAAAGGAATGTATATACGTTCAACTCGAGTGTTATTATAAATTCTATTGTGATTTTGAGTTTGATAATGAGTATGGTTCAATTTTTAGCAAAGTATATGATAAGATCGATAGAAAGGTGATCAATAAAAAGGTAAGATACATGAATTCAAAAAAAAAAAAAAAACTTCAAGGTATGAGCTAATGTTAATAGATAATGGGATTGTGTTACATGGTTGGAAAAAAAAAATCAAGATTTTCATGGTGAGTTTAGAATTGTGGTAATGTGTTTTGTCAAGGTATGAATTGGTAAGGTAAGAAATGTCGATCACATTGAGCATGAAGCATTTGGAAGGACTTAAAAATAATTTGAGTAGTAAATTTGATTACTTTTGATTGTTATACCTAAATGGGATTTTACATAATGTTTTGATTTAGAGGATAAGGTAGAAGTACCATGGGTTGTTGGTCAAAGGATAAAATTGATAAGCAAGTCAACGAAAAGAAGAAAAAGTCTGGTGTATTGAAGAGTTTAAGATATTTTGAATTTTGTGTCATGAGAAGAATTTAAGAAGAGGTAAAGGAATAAGACCTCTCATATAAACCCTTGATTTGTAGTTGAAGGTTGCATTGAATTTTTTATATGAGTTTAGATATGACTGTGAGATGTGAACTGATTCGAATATAGACTTACTAGGATTTTATTATCGACTTTTATGAAGATTGAGTTTTGATTTGGGTGACAAGCAATGATATGTGAAGATTCTAGGTGGTTATGTCGAGCTTGATTGTTCAAAATATGACTGGTAACTTATGGATGTCCAACAGTGTGGACCTACAGTTCTACATGGTTAATTTGGATTTTGAGCGGATTGAATCTACTTTGTTGATGGGACGATATAAACTATTATGATATTTTACATAGGCATTTGATGGTGAGTAGAGATTATGAGCTGATAGTATACATAAGTATTGGAGACCAATGATTTATTTAAGTTTTCGCATGAGGTACACGATGGTATGAATGGTAGTTGAAAAATGGTATGTGAAAGATCGCATGAAGTTGATATTGAGTATGATTCAATTATGGTACCTCGATGTAAAAGTATTTTTAGATATGGATTCAGTGCTATCAGTCTTGAGTGTGACTTATATCAGTTATGTTATGCTTAAATGAAAAGATATGACGCCATATTTTAAAATTTTTAAGGGTTACAATGTGTTTGCGAAGAATATGTTAATACTAGTGACGGTTTGAGAGTAAGGTAAATTAATTGTGTGGTTGTGATTTTTGTTGGTATTAAAAGTGTTGGTTTTAATGGAGTATTGTGAGGTTTGATAATTCAAGTATGTATAAGACTATAACGAGGATCAGATTAGTTGATTGTAGGTGTCTAAATATTAAAGAGGTGAAATCATATGAATGAAAAAGTTTGTTATGGGCGCTATGAGGGAGTATATTGTGTTATTTGATTTTGGGTTCAATATATTCTTATGTGACCCACCTACTTAATTTTGGATATGGTTTAGAGTATGATTCACTTTCTACGTTCATGTGTGTTTTCACTTTTATGGGTGAGTTCCTAGTGGTGGATCGGGTGTACCGATCCTCGGATTTTCTCTTGGTAGGGTGGCATTCTTGGTTAAACTTGTTCATTTCAGTTATAGAAGATTTGGTGCTGTTTGGAATTGTTGTAGTATACTAATGATTCGACATGCACAATCTTACTTATGAGAACTTATAGAAGAGCTTCCGTGAATACTTACAGCTATCCGATAGTGTTGTTAAAAGTTTTTCATCCTAGAGTGTACTGCTTGTTGGGTTTTACTTGATCTTGTTCTTCTTTGGTTTAGATAAGTTTGACTCTCCCTTAATGAGTACCAGTGTCTAAAGATAAAAATTTTATAACTTAAGCTTGAGAAAATATTATGTTTTGAGAAAAGACTTTTGATAAGATCTGTGATGGTTTTGCATTGTGAGTGTGTGGTGCTCGAATTCACTTCTGGTAGCCGGTATTGAATTCAAATTTTATCGTGATTATGTGAGAAAAGATTTGTTTTGGTGGTTATGTCATGGTCCAGAGGGTTTTGGTTCATAATGGATTCATGTGTTAGTCCGTGATTTGGTAAGAACTCCTTACTTGTAGGGTTGCAATATTGCCAAAGTTTGATTCAAAAATTCAGTTCTTAGTACTTGATCTTGATGTAATGGTCTTAAAGAGAAGCTCACTTGGAGAGGTGAACACAGAAGATCATATCATAGAATTTTTGTAACATCGGTTATTCTTCCTTCTCCTACTTTATGTTCGAGGACGAACATGATTTTTAGTGGTGGATAATGTAATGACCCGAAAGGTCATTTTTTGATAATTTTAATCATTTATCTATAGTTAATTAATTTACGGGTAATTTATTTATCATAAAAAATAAGGGACCCAGTCTGAAATGTTAAAATAGGTGGTAGAAATTATCACTTTTAATATATATAATTAATTTAGAAAAAAAAAGGTGGAAGAAAACTAACCTAAACGTGTGACGAAAAACAAAGAAGAGGAGAAAGTCTGGAAAACACTCACAGCGCCGTCGAACAAGTGCACTTGATTCCGGTAATAATTTTAAACTTTATATTTAGGCGGCTTAATATGTCTTGTAATTAATGTACAATTATAATTTTTATTTTAACTTTAATATGTGCTTTTGAAATGTGAAACACGGCACAATGAATATGGAATAAAAAAATAATAATTGGAAGTTGGTATATTGGTATGAAGAAATTTTGAAATTGAGAAAGAGGATCTTGCCAATCATGTGATAATTATTGGGGATATAATTGAATCAAGATGATTGGAAAATAATAAATAGGAATATAGGGTATCAATTTGAGGTTTTAAAACATTTTTTTTTTGTTTTGTTCTCGTGATTTTCTCTGTAACTTAAGGCTTCACTGTTTCTTAGAATTTTCTTATTATTATCATATGAAGATTTAAGTGTGATATATTGAGATAGATAATTAAATATTAGATATATTGTAACATATAGATATCGTTAAAGTTATGATATTTGGAAAAATTGGAATTTAACCGTAAGCTTGAAATTTGAAAAATATGAGAGTTGACATGTTAATTGGCATCAAGAATTACAAACTTGATTATAAATTTGGGTGAATTTTTAGGTCAAGGTTAAGCACATAATAATGTGGGTGTTGTTAGCTCCAAACCTAATTGTAAATATACATATTTGAATAGATTGCATCGATTTGGAAGCTCAACATAAAGGGAAGGCTCAAGTCCCGAAGTGATTATTCGACTGGCTAAGGCAAGTGGATTTTTAAACTCTTGTTAAGTGTATGGAATGCGTGTATTTCCTTGTGGTATATGTTTGGGAGTAACGGGATTGGTGATGGGTTGACTTGTCCACATTGACTAATTTTAATGATGAAAAAAGGGGTAACAAAAGGCAATGTGATTAATTGTTTATGTGTGATGTGTTGAGAAAGGTTTGAAGGCTTGCTGAATTGTTGTTGATGTGATATCATGTTTGTGTTGCTGTGAACTGTGCAATGTTATGAAAATAGTCATCTCCTCATTATTTGTGTGAACATGTCATTTGCATTATTCTGAGACATGGTTGTGACAAGTGTTATGTGCATTGAGAAAGAATGATAATTTAAAGAGGATGTACCATTTTGAGGGACGTATCGCGCGCCGCGATGGATACTATATTTCGAGGGACGTATCGCGCGCCGCGATGTTTACTATTATCTAGGGTCGTGTCGTGCGCCGCGACAGATGCATGGACAGATATGTCCCCCATGGGTCCCAGACTGAGAGACAGCGGGTGTGTATCACTAGGTCAGACATGCATCATTATACTTGACATTGCATTACATTGCATTGCACATACTTATCATTAGTGAACTTGATATTGTGTTTTGCTGATTTTGTGAATACCTTTCTGTGGAATTGGTGATTCATGAATACTGAGCTTGTTGTTGAGGATATGTAATTTGTTAAATTATTGTTGTTGGGGATATGTAATTTGTTAAAGTATCATTGTTGAGGATATGTAATTTGTTAAAGTATTGTTGTTGAGGACATGCAATTTGTTAAAGTGTTGTTGTTGAGAACATGTAATTTTTCAAAGTATTGTTGTTGAGGATATGTAATTTGTTTAAGTGTTCTTGTTGAACTATGTGCGCTGTAAATCGTGAGTTGTTAGGTTGGGCTGATTATTTATGCAGGTTGTAGTTGTGGAGGTTCGGTTGGGGGTGGTAGGAGTACCCGTATTTCATCCCCTTAGCTTGTGTTTAAGGATTTACTTGCTGAGTACCGTGTAGTTTGGTACTCACCCCTTGCTTCTACAATTTTTTGTAGGTTAATAGCCCAGACCTTTATGATATATTCTCTTATTTTCCGAGGCTTCCTGGAGATTTTTGAGGTAGTTGTTGGTCATCTCAGCATATCTTCTTACTCCTGTTTATGATTTTGTTCTACTTTAGAAACAATATCATATGAGACTTATATTTTCTTTTGATTCAATTGTAATACTTTAGAGGCTTGTACACGTGACAACCAGGTTTTGGGGTATAATTTAAGTTGATAGTAAATTTTCCGCATTTTATTGTAATGCTTGAGTTTTAGACTGACTTGTCTTGGCGGGATAAGACGAGTGCCATCACGTCCATTTTTTGGTCGTGACATTGGAAGAATTTACTAATATTATTTCCTAATATTTCGATTGGCGAATTTATTAGACCTATTTGTAAAATACCCCTATTCCTATTAGGGAAGTGAGGCAACAAAATACTTGATGAATCCTCCAAATTCTCTAATATCAAATTAAAGTTGATAATAGTTAACTTTAAGTCTCATAGTCATTCCTTTATTGAATACTTCCATATGCTTGACTAAATAAAAAAATCAAGCTTACCGGTCGTAAAAGAATCATTCATTTATTATTGGTGTGCATCATCAAGGGTGTGATCATATGAATGAAATTCCTTCATTCTTAATAATATCTCATTTGAACATTCTAAATGGTGAAAGCTTGTTTAGAAACATTTTCCCCTCAACGGAATCTATGTGATCCAAATCTAAATGAATGTGTTCCGAATGTACCAGATGTATCGCTAAAAAGAAGAACTGCCACAAAGGGTTATAGTAGGTGATGTGGTTTCTCTCTAATGGAAAGATAAGGGATGAGGTTTATAAAAACTACATGAGTACTAGGATCGTTTGGTGTGCAAGATAAGATTAAATATCCCACGCTTATGTTTGAGATTAGATTAATATGTATTTTGTTGACGATGTAAAAAAGTAAAGTCTTAGTTTCGAGATTAGATTAATATTCAACATAAGAAGAAACCTCGTGGAAAGGTCAAGAAAATCTTAACATTCGTTTCTCATTATACATAAAGAAGTGAAGTCTTAGTTTCTCTCAAAGTTTAAACTCTAAACAAGCCTTAGTAGAATCTTAAACCTTGATGGATCATTAGCTTTATAAGTGTTTTATTTTCTTCATTATTCTTTTGATATGTGTATATTTGATGAAAATATCATTTCAAGTAAATTTATTGTTCAAATAATGAGAAGGACTGTTTCAAGAGATAATTAGCTTGATAAGTAATTTTTATTTTCTTGTACTATGTATACTTCATGATAATATTACTTCAGGTAAGATTACTATATTTTGGAAGTGAGATATTTGTAATGAGATATAAGATCAATTGAAAATACCATAACCTATTTTATATTTGTAGGGAGAATTGGAACCTAGCAGGAATATGCCAACATGGGTAGGGCCACTTTTAAAGAAGACATTCTTTGGTGCATGTTTGGTGCATGATGAACTTGAAAAGAATGAACTGAGCAAGTATTCTATCACATGTGATTCAGATTTATGCAAGCATTGCATTTGTACAAACAAACACAATGATTATGACCAACTAAAGATTTATCGACATGTTTACAAAGACGTTGTTCTTCTCGAGCAGATGGAGAAGTATATTAACTGTAAATTAATTCAGGTTATTTAAATAGATATAGACGGTTACAACTAGAAGTAAAAGTAAGTTTTTTTTTAGATGTATCCTTGAGCCATCTCTGTTTGGACCCACTAGTTAAGTCTACCCATTGTGTGAAGTTGAGCTTGAACAAAAAAGGCTAAAGTTTAATCATTTTCGGTTAGAATTTAAGATACATATGGTTGATTTTTTTGTGTTTGCCTGAAGTTCTTGTACATATCGATAAAGTTCAGCTAATTTTTTTGTAAATCATGCAAAAATATCTGAACTTTAATTATTGTTTTTTTAAGAAAATATAAGTAGCATCTATATGTTAGTGATGTAATATATATATTTTTTTATTTGCAGCCATACAGATGCAACAAGAAATTGGTAACTGCTTTGAATCCTCTGCCACATTGTGGGTCTGGCTCTTTAATTGCTGGAGATCCTATTTGTCTCACTTGCAAAAGGAGATTGCATGACCCTCAACTGTTTTAATTTTGTTCCATTGCTTGTCAGGTACATATCACTCCCTCCGTCTCAAATTAAGTAGTTGTTTTGCGATGATTTTTATTTTATTTTTAAATATTTTTTCTGAAATTGAATTCTGAAAATTAAGCTTGAACGGAAATAGTCTTTCTACTTCCACGAGGTAGTGGTAAGACTTGAGTATATTCTATAATCCCCATACCTCATTTGTTAGATTTCATTGGATATGTTGTTGTTGTTGTTTTTGTTGTTGTATAATCCAAAATAGAATGTTGAAATAGAAAAAAATGTACTCCCTCTTCCACAATTTATGTGATATTGCTTGAATTGACATGAAAGACTCGAAATTTATGGTCCAAAATCTCTCAGGAAAGATAGGTTAGGCTTATTGTTGTGTGAAAGTCTAGCTCATCTCATATCCCTTCTGAACTGTCCGTATTTTCTCATTTCCCTTATTGCACCAATCAATGTCTAGTCTTACTTTTGATATTTCTATATGTTTGTTTGAGGTTATACTGTTTAAGTTGATACATTTACTTTTTGGAACTGTAATTGAACTTTAGCCTTATTAATATATTTGAGAAGTGGTTATTGTTGTATTGAATTTGAGTTCCTTACACCAAATATAGGGGAAACACACTTTTTTGATACAGACTAAAAAAAAGTAACGATATAATTAAATTAGGACAGATAGAGTATTATTATATATTTATACTGTCAATACACATAAATATTTTTTTGAATAGCATATGTTATGATGAAATTTGTAGGTGGAAGCCAAATGGGGAAAGATTGTTGAGATGAAGCGGAAGCGCAAGAGGAAGGGAATTCCTCACAGAGCTCCTTTAAAATAAACATGCTTTGTTTTAATTTGATCATTTTGAAGTACTTTGCTTGAAGAATTACGGATTGTGTGGTTTTATGTTGCTACTTGAAAAACATATGTGCTTTCAACTATTTTTAGTTTTAATTAAGACTTTTGGAACCTAATTCTCCTTTCATGCATTGTTATTGTGTTAAAAGTATGTGTTGATGCATGATTTCTCTTTTATAGAGCCTCTAATGTTTAATTAAGATAATATTCTTACATGGGCTCAAGAAAAATCAAGTATCCATTAAAGTTTTCAATTTAATCGCTTCATAGTGTTAGACTAGTCCATCTTCATGTCCTACATCTCAATTTAGTCAGTAGCAAGAAAAATCATGTGTCCAGTCATTGCATATATAAAATATCAATTAATCATTTCATCAACTGAAGATCATGAATGCCCAAGAAGAAAGATTTGAGTAATAAATAGTTGCTAGAATACATTAATAAGTGAATATAATTATCTCAAAACGTGCAATATATAGTAGTCAATGAAGCTATGAGAAACATAGTAATTTATAATATTATGAGACAGTTAGTTTAAGACTTTAAGTAATGAGAATATGTTACAAAAAACATTATATCCTTGTTCTTATGAAAGTTATTTGAGGGAAAATAGTGAACAATATTTTTTATGAAACTCATCAAGAGCAAAAGTTTTCGCATTTCAAGAATTAGATAACATCGATTCTCTTATTATTTAATTGCTCTAAATTTATGGACAATGAATAGAACTTAAATAACTATTTCGAGCCTCGCAATGGAAATTTTCAGTTACATATATCTTATATCAACCAACTTCAAAAGGTACCAATAAAATGTGATATATGCAATCATCAAGCATGTGTATATCTTGTTCTACACTCAAGGAAATAACATCAGTACACTACAACCAATAGTAAAACCATAGAAAGCCCATCCTTCTTCATTACAACCCGTGCAATCAGCAAGGAATATATTCGTTGTTGCGAACATTAGCATTTATTTCCTGAAAGTTCAAAAGTACACAACAGTTAACAAAACACTATTTACTTTATCAAGAACAAAAGTCCCCAATGTTCCACATGCAAGCTATCCCCACACATGATCTATGGTTAACATGTAGCAAAAATCTCTTTCATTAGAAATCGCAAGCCTTGTTTAAGAAAAAAAATGAGATCTATTTCCCGACCAACGACATTGGCGACATGGATACTCTTAAGTCGTAAGAAAACTAGCCCCATTATCTTAATCTCCTAAGTTCGTATTAATTTATTCATTCTTCTTCTCCAACTTTCGATCTTTTACCTTTTTTGGTGTTTATCAAATTATGTAATCATGAATATATATTTTATTGTATTTCCATTTAATTGTGCTTTAAAATAAATTAGGAATAAAACCTATTAAGTTTCCAAATGAAGCCGAAATATGATAGACCATATTTATGTATATTTCACATTGTAATTAAATTAATTCCAAAACAAAGAAGGAATGTAACTTATTGATTTCCCCCTTTAGCTAGGAATACAATTTATTATTTTTCCAAATGAAAGTAGGAATGTAAATAATTGATTTCCCCATTAGTTAGGAATACAATTAATTATTTTTCCAAATGAACAAGGAATATAATTAAAGTTTTTTAACAAAAAGTAGGAATACGATTATAGATTTTTACAAGAACTAGGAATACAATTTATTAATTTTCCGAAAAAGTGAGAAATAAAAATATACTAATATTCCATGTGACCTAGGAATACAATTTATTTATTTTCCAAATACAATGAACGAGGAATGCAATTAATTAATTTTCCAATTAAGGTAGAAAATATGGTAGGTTATCTCACTATAAAGTGTCATGCCATTCCAAACTTATAATTCACTAATTTTCCATGTGAACTAGGAATACAATTTTTTTGTTTAATTTTTTATTTTATTATTGGTATTGAAACATGAGTAACTCACATGTTTATTCTCTTGGTGTTGTTATAAGAAATGCTTAGTGATCGTGATTCCATAGATAGAATCTTAAGGGCAGGTGCAGCAGACAATCCTCAAGGTCAATCTGAGGCTTACGTGGAGGAAAAAGAGGATGAAGATATATTGAGGTATTTTAAAACAAGAATTCATCATGTTGTTGTGCCTAAAGATGAAGTAAAAAATCAAACAAATACAAAAGAGATTTGTGGTATATGTCTTGGGAAATTTAAGCATGAAATGACTATTGGGACACTTGGGTACGAACATGAATTTCACACATGCTGCATCAAACAATGGTTGTTAAGGAAAAAAATTGTCCCATATGTTGAGCTTCAGTTTCCCTCTTTCCCATCAACAAAGACCGTACAAATTCATATCAATTATGGATTTGTTTTTTATTATTGTATTAGTAAGGTTTTTTCGCTAAGTTTGCAAGACTAAGACTCTTTTATTTATGTTTATTAGGTTTACTACATGTGAGTTGCACGTGATAACCTCGTATTGAGATGCCTAGAAATATGAGATAGTATTTATACATTCTTCATTTGATGAAATGTACTGAATTCTAACTTGCGAAAATTCTCACATTCTTCATTTGATTAAATGTATCAATTGTAAACTATTGAATTTGTTAGGGGGTAATTTTCTGAAAGTTTAAAAGTCATCTATTTCATTTTGGGTTGTAAGTCAGTCAAATATAGTTAACACTCTTATAAACTTTGGTCATACCTTTTCTTTGTTTGTATCGAGGAAGTACTAAACATTGTGTAACATTGGCACAAATAGGTGTTTAATTCTGCTACATATGTAAATGATGGGTAATCTTCTTCCGCCAATGGGAAACCAATTTTGCAATTACATTTGGTAACCTGATTAATCGTTATTTTTTCACCTAACCCGAAATGACTTTTAACATTCGTGAGGAACACACTTGTAGTGGGGTTGTGTGTATTTCTCGCAGCCATGCTCTACCTTTGTATTTTGGGAAGGAGCTACATTGTAACAACCCTAAAAATGAATAGGATCAAGACTTAGGTTGTCAAGAATGCTTGCGATTAGACCAAGGTTTGCACAGACTGATACGCGTAGAACCAGACCTCAGAACCCTTACTACGACCAAGCCAACTAACTTGGGGAGTTAATTGAGCTTGGAAAGGTTGGAACCAACCAAGTAAGGCTCTCGAAAATGAAGATTTAATCGAAGGAGTCTTTACCGGACTTAAAAAGACGAAATTTTAAGTTTTGAAGGTCTAGGGGTAAAATGGTCTTTTACCAGGCTAAGGGTAATATCGTAATTACCCTAAATATATATATAATTAATTATTTAATAAAATGGAAGGGCAATTTTGAGAGAGAGAGCCGAATGTGAGCTCTAAAAGTGAAGTCTTGCTCCACCCGGGTTCGAACCTAGGTGGAAGCAATGATTTAACTTGTTTTTATTTAAATGGATAAATTTGATTAATTAATTAGTAAATATTAGCTGATTTAAGAAAAAGAAAAATCAGATTTTAATTAAAGGTTTAACAAGGAGTCCTAGTTTGACTAATTCCCAAACCAAAACTCCTAACTTAAAGCCACTCTCTCTCACTCTCTCTCTCTCTCTCACGTTTAACCACTCATTCTCACGTTTTATCTCTGCCAAAACAAGTTCAAAATCAGAAAATATATTGAAGTTCTTCACACTTGAAGAACTCACACGAAATATTTAAGAAAACCAAAGTAACCAAACTATAAAGCAAAGAGAAGTGGTTATCGAGTAGTGTGGACGATTGAGAAAGCTTGGACTGATTTGTGGAGAGGATTTTGGGCAGCAAATTCGTGTTTGAACAAGGAAATTAAGGTATGGGTCTTCTTACTCTTGGTCCCTTTCCCAAGAGACCCTTAGGACTCAGACGATTTTAATCCGAAAACTAAGTTGTTCCCCGTTGCATATCCCTGTCCTTAGCTCCCATCAAATCATAGGTTGGTATGTTTGCTGGTAGAAATTAGGTGTTGCAATGTGTTTTCGTGATGAATATGTTCATGAACATGTATTTGGAATCATATGAATGACAAGCTTTGTTGCCGAAAATATGTTTGTGCATGTGAAAAAGTTTACTGTAAACTTACTGTGAATGAGTTTTGATTTATGGCTTCAAGTTTGATATGGTTTTAGTTGTCATTTTTAAGTGTATAAACTTATGTAAATGATGATGTTCATTTAAGTGTAATGTGGCTGAATTTAATGAAAAATTCTTGGCCAAAATATGTCCATGAAAATGCACCTAAAGGACTCACTAAACACTACTCCAAATGCATGAACTTTTAACGTTAAAGAGTGGAGAAAATAGGCTGCAAAAAAAGCTAATCAAAATTTCCAGCTTGTGATGTTGATTTCGGGCAGGTTCTGGAAATTTTGGAAGAGTTTTAAAAGTGATTAAAATAGGTGAGGTCAAGGGGAATTGAACCCAAGACCTCACATGACCAAGAGGCTGGAATTTTTTTAAAAACATGTGTTGGGCTAAGGGGATTCGAACCCCTTAGCTGCTGCCCACGAAATGAATTAATAAAAAAATGGGGATGGGGGGAATCGAACACATGACTCGTGGGAAGCAAGGAAGAAGGAGAATAAAGAGAAAAAAAAGGATGTGAGGCGTGGGAATCGAACCCACGACCTCAAGGCTGGAACTAGAGGAGGCGAAAATAAGTTAATAAAGCAAGTGAGGCTGTGGGGGATTGATCCCACGACCTCACTGCCAATGCCCTCAACTTAGCGAAAATAAAAAGAAAAATATATATGGGGCTGTGGGGGTTCGAACCCACCACCTCACAGCCCCTAGCGAAAATTAATTAAAAGTAAGGAGGCTGTGGGGGTTCGAACCCACAACCTCCCTACTTAGGCTAATTAAAGAATAAAATAAAAGAGGCTGTGGGGGTTTGATCCCACAACCTCTTGGTTTAGGCGAAATTGGGCAAGGAGAAGTTAATAAAAATTAAAAAAAGGGGTTGTGGGGGTTCGAACCCACAACCCTTCGGCCAAATTAGGATTATTACTAAGGAGAAAATTAATCCTTCAATGTTAATATTGTGATTTAACTTAGAGTCATAATGTTATGAATATTAAAATAAAATCAATTAAAAATATAAATGACATCCAATTGATTCAAGACTTGGGTTTCCTTGCTCAAACTTCCGTATTGATACATAAGTCATACGTGAACAAAATATCCAAGAATAATGCCACCTACGTAGATCAAAATCAAGATCTTTGCATATATTCAAGATACATAAGTCTTGTACTACATAATCTTAGGAATGTAAGAATCACTTAACGAACTATGAATGAAGCCCCCTGGCTTGTATGTATAGGCACATAAGTCTAACATACGTTCAAAAGTAAGTGAACCTAAGATGTATGAAATAAAATGATGAACCCTAGAAGGGTTAAGTATGAGTGTAAATACACTAAATGGCCAAGTGCATTGGCATATGATGAGATGAACAATGAAATGATGAAATGAACAATGAAATAATGAAACCCTAGAAGGGTTAAGTAAGGGTGTGAAACACACCAAATGGCCAAGTGCATTGGCATATGATGAAATGAACATTCACGTAATAAGAGGTGAATAACTATGAAAAGCAAAGGTGCTAATGATGATGAATGTGGTGACAACATGATATGAGGCTAATGTAAATGATGAGAGCAATCTCAAATGAGCCTAAGTAAATGTTACCAATACGTACTCACCTATGAGAGTGTAAGATAATGAAGAGACCAGTCTCTATGAACACTCTAATGAGAGTATTGAGCTTAACACACTCAATACGAATGATGAGATGAGAAATCATCTAATGAGCTATGATGTCCTCATACTAGAAGCCAGCTTCCATGACGTATGAGATGAATGTAATGGAACTTTATACTGAGCACCGATAGACTAGCTATGAGCGGTGATGCCTTCTTTCGGGAAGGGCGGAGGTTCACGTAACTCTCATGAGATGAGACTGTCCGGCTTGCCGGGTATGGGTCTCCTTATATCTCCTAGTCTTCGAACCTATACTGCCAATATAGGGATCTGGCGGGGTTAAATTCCCATGTACGCTAGCATGTTTTTGGGTCACTTTGGCCGGTGATTCCACCTCTTTTCGGTGTGGGGGAGACACTGGATTTCATGATGCTCACATGATCTATGTCGGTTAAAGTTAAAGTTCCCAATGAATGAATGAGGCCAGCCTCAAATGATGCACATAATGAAATGAACGATACCAAAGGTGTTAGGATAGGATAATCAAGAGGTGAGCTAGACTCAGGTAATAACACTAGGTTATTCTTGATCATTGCACAGCAAACCCGATGAAAGTCGTAAACTACACCCTAGGTATAGCTAGTTTTCACACTGGCCTATGAACGAAATGAAATGAAGTACGTATGAATGAATGAAGCAGACTCTGTGTTTGCTAATGGAGATTCCCTAGTTGAGGTCCCATCTGTTGAGCCCTCATTTCTGGGATGTCTTAATGTCAAGTCCATGATTCCAAGGTCTCATGGCATATGAATGAATGATATGAAAGAAGTTATGTGCTACATGCAAAATGTACTGTATGTTATATGATATGTGCTATGTGTAAATGTTATGTGCTGTGTGCAAATGTGAAAAGTATGATGATGTATGTTATTCTCATGGCATAACTTTCCTATTCCAAATCTGGAAAGCTCACTGACTTTCCTAATCCAAATTTGGAAAGATCATTTACTTTCCTAATCCAAATTTGGAAACTTTCCTTCCTGGAAATCCTAATCCAATTTGGCAAGTCTACTGACTTGACTTCCAAAAATCACGTTGTTAGGAAAGAGCTATTCTTTCTCATGCATGTCCTTGGTGTGTGCTTGCATATACCCATACTTAGTACAAGTGTGTACTAACCCTATACAAACTCTACTATTTTAGGTGCAGGCACAGGTGGACGATAGAGCTACAGGATCATCGTTGCAGTTATCCGGACGTCCAGCATTCATCCGTTTTGGTAGGTCCTCATCTTCGAGGATGCTACTGTTTTATATTCTAGCTTAGTTTTAGAGTTGAGCTAGTGGAGCATGTTCCACTAGCGTTTCTTTCCTGCTTTTATTCAGATATGTATTGGTGCCATTTTGGCAATTATACGCTTTATAAGAATTGAACTATTTCTTTCAGTTGCTTATCTCTTAATGTTAGATGGTTGATGGTGAAAATTACGTATTAATGAGAATGTTTTTATAAGAATATTTAGAAACAAAAAGTTTCAAATTTTCCGCTAAAATTAACCTATGTAAAGTAAGAATGACGTAAGTAGGCTTGTCTGCGACCTCTGAGAGGTCAACGACGCCGGTCTCGTCTGGGGTCTAGATTCCAGTCGTGACAAAGTTGGTATCAGAGCACTAGGTTAAATTCCGAGAATAATGAGTTCACATCAACCACATTGAGTAGTTTCTAAGTCATGGTAGTGAAGTGCACCACTATCCTGAATTAGAGACTACATGATGCGTAGGAAAATTTCCCTTCTTCTGATCTTATCGTGCTTTTCTGAATGTCTGAATTCTCGGTGTTATGAGCGTGTCTAACATCAATCCTATTTTTTTTCCAGAAAATGAACACTAGGAGAGGAAATGGTCAGAGGAGAGGAGGAGCAGCTGCTAGGGGTAATCAGGATGTACCCCAGGCTCCAGCTGAAGGAGTGGCCACAGCTGGGTTGACTGATGTTGAGGTGAGGGCATCTCTGGCCCAAATGGCACAGGCCATTACTATGCAGGCCCAGGCTATGACTGCCCAGGTCAACCGACAGGATGTTCAGAGGGAGAACCCACCGGTTCGTAGCATGGCTGACAGACTGAGGGATTTAACGAGGATGAATCCTCCTATTTTCACCGGGTCTAGGACATCAGAGGATCCCCAGGAGTTTGTGGATGAGATTCATAAGATCCTGGTGTCTATGGGGGCTACTGATATTGAGAAGGCTGAGCTGGCTTCCTATCAGCTCAAGGATGTTGCACAGACTTGGTGCAAGATGTGGCAAGATAGCCGTGTCTTAGGTGGAGTGCCAGTCACATGGGAGCTGTTCAAGACAACATTTCTGGAGAGATTCTTTCCCAGGGAGATGAGGGAGGCCAAGGTTGAGGAATTCATCAACCTCAAACAAGGCTCTATGACAGTCAGGGAGTATTCCCTGAAGTTTGTTAAGCTGTCAAGGTATGTTATTTTCCCTAGTATTTAATATCAAGAATGAGGATAATACTGACTTTGTTGAAATCACCCAGGTATGCTACTTCCCTGGTTTCTAACAGCAGGGATGATCAGGTTCCTCACAGGAATCAATGGAGACCTGGAGGAGGAGTGTCGATCTGTTATGCTCCATGATAATATGGATCTTTCCAGGTTGATGGTGCATGTCCAGCAGGTAGAGGACAGCCGCAGAAAGAGAGGTGTTCGTGATGCTAGGAGGCCTAGGCCTCAAGATCAGGCAGGACCCAGTCATGGAGGCCACAGGAACAACTTTGGCGTCCGTGAGCATCCAAGGTTTAAGAAGGGACTCTCCCACCAAAGGGAGTCAATTTCATCCAGTGGTCTCTATGATAGGGATTCCGAGTCCAGAGATAAGAGAAACAATGAAGTATATACACCTAAGGAAAGGCAACCTTGCAGGAAGTGTGGCAGACAGCATGGAGGAGAGTGTATGATGGGCTCTAACGCTTGTTACAGCTGTGGAAAACCGGGACACATGGTGAAGGATTGTCCGAATAGAAGAAGTCAAGAACAAGGGAAGGAGAGAGTTCAGACTAATGGCCAAATGAAGAGGCTCCAAGGAGGCAACGATTCTTCGCACTCAAGTCTAGGGGTGTAGGGGAAGGCACTTCTGATGAAGCCTCGGGTGCGTAGCCTTAATTAGCCTTTCATATATTTGACTGTATATGGTGTTTATGCCCTAGTATGAGGTTAATATGTTTGAAGTCATCATATTGTTTGCTGATTTATATGACTTTTATGTTGACTTTATGTTGTATTCTTTGATGAGACTAGTTTAGGGAAGAATTCCTTAGTCTATTAATGTGAAGCTACTAGAAGGTCTCAAGGAGGTGTTCCATCATGTTAAGAAGTGAATCAAATATTCACCCATGGAAGTATTGAAGTACCTACGTATGTGTACGTTCTATAGATGACATACTTATTGTTAGTAAAGAGTAGTGTCATTCGGGACGAATGTTCCTAAGGGGGGATAATGTAACAACCCTAAAAATGAATAGGATCAAGACTTAGGTTGTCAAGAATGCTTGCGATTAGACCAAGGTTTGCACAGACTGATACGCGTAGAACCAGACCTCAGAACCCTTACTACGACCAAGCCAACTAACTTGGGGAGTTAATTGAGCTTGGAAAGGTTGGAACCAACCAAGTAAGGCTCTCAAAATGAAGATTTAATCGAAGGAGTCTTTACCGGACTTAAAAAGAGAAATTTTAAGTTTTGAAGGTCTAGGGTAAAATGGTCTTTTACCAGGCTAAGGGTAATATCGTAATTACCCTAAATATATATATAATTAATTATTTAATAAAATGGAAGGGCAATTTGAGAGAGAGAGCCGAATGTGAGCTCTAAAAGTGAAGTCTTGCTCCACCGGGTTCGAACCTAGGTGGAAGCAATGATTTAACTTGTTTTTATTTAAATGGATAAATTTAATTAATTAATTAGTAAATATTAGCTGATTTAAGAAAAAGAAAAATCAGATTTTAATTAAAGGTTTAACAAGGAGTCCTAGTTTGACTAATTCCCAAACCAAAACTCCTAACTTAAAGCCACTCTCTCTCACTCTCTCTCTCTCTCTCACGTTTAACCACTCATTCTCACGTTTTATCTCTGCCAAAACAAGTTCAAAATCAGAAAATATATTGAAGTTCTTCACACTTGAAGAACTCACACGAAATTTTTAAGAAAAACAAAGTAACCAAACGATAAAGCAAAGAGAAGTGGTTATCGAGTAGTGTGGACGATTGAGAAAGCTTGGACTGATTTGTGGAGAGGATTTTGGGCAGCAAATTCGTGTTTGAACAAGGAAATTAAGGTATGGGTCTTCTTACTCTTGGTCCCTTTCCCAAGAGACCCTTAGGACTCAGACGATTTAATCGAAAACTAGTTGTTCCCCGTTGCATATCCCTGTCCTTAGCTCCATCAAATCATAGGTTGGTATGTTTGCTGGTAGAAATTAGGTGTTGCAATGTGTTTTCGTGATGAATATGTTCATGAACATGTATTTGGAATCATATGAATGACAAGCTTTGTTGCCGAAAATATGTGTGTGATGTGAAAAAGTTTACTGTAAACTTACTGTAAATGAGTTTGATTTATGGCTTCAAGTTTGATATGGTTTTTTTGTCATTTTAAGTGTATAAACTTATGTAAATG
>CM040619.1:52614424-52707543 GCA_022817965.1 Solanum lycopersicoides | reverse complement strand
ATGATGTCATTAATAAAGTGTAATGTGGCTGAATTAATGAAATTCTTGGCCAAAATATGTCCAGAAAATGCACCTAAAGGACTCACTAAACCTACTACCCAAATGCATGAACTTTTAACGTAAAGAGTGGAGAAAATAGGCTGCAAAAAAAGCTAATCAAAATTTCCAGCTGTGATGTTATTCGGAGGTTCTGAATATTTTGGAAGAGTTTTAAAAGTGATCAAAATAGGTGAGGTCAAGGGGAATTGAACCCAAGACCTCATAAGGACCAAGCAGGTGGAATTTTTTTTTAAAACAATTGTGTTGGGGCTAAGGGGATTCGAACCCCTTAGCCTGCTGCCCGAAATTGAATTAATAAAAATGGGTTGGGGGAATCGAACACATGACTCGTGGAAGCAAGGAAGAAGGAGAATAAAGAAGAAAAAAAGGATGTGAGGCGTGGGAATCGAACCACACGACTCAAGGCTGAAACTAGAGGAGGCGAAATAAGTTAATAAAGCAAGTGAGGGTGAGCTGTGGGGGTAGCTCGGGTCTGACAAAACTTGGTATCAGAGCACTAGGTTAAGTGTCCTAGGATGTCTAAAAAGCCGTACTAAGTAGAGTCCTTTTCATGGGTGTGATGTGCACCACATCTAATGAGAGGGAGGCTACAAAGTGTTTTAGGAAAACTTCACTTTCTTGTTACTCTTATCGTGCGTAAGGTATGATCTTATTCCACTCTAACTTGACGTTCTACGTTTCAGATCATACCTCCTCGTAGAGCTAACGCTAGGAATGCGAATGCCAGAAATGCAAACGCAGCTCCTCCAGTCCCAGATCAGGAAGTCTCCAATGCTGAGTTCAGAAATGCTATTCAGATGTTGGCTCAGAGTATGACCAACCAGAACAATCGGGTTCATGAACCTGCGAATGCTAATGGTGGATCAATAGCAGCAAAGGTCCGTGACTTTGTTAGGATTAATCCGCATGAGTTCTTAGGATCACAAACTAATGAGGATCCTCAGAATTTCTTGGATGAGATCAAGAAGATCTTTAAAATAATGCAAGTCACTGGGAATGATCGGGTCGAGTTGGCATCATACCAGTTGAAGGATGTTGCTAATATCTGGTACACTCAGTGGAAAGAAATTAGGGGTACAGATGTAGCTCCTATTACTTGGGATTGCTTTAGTGAGACCTTTTTGGACAGGTTTTTCCCAATAGAGTTGAGAGAAGCAAAGGCTAAGGAAATCATGAACTTGATGCAGGGAAACGTTACAGTACAAAGAGTATGGGCTCAAGTTTAACCAACTCTCCAGGTATGCTCCTCACATGGTTGCTGACTCCAGGGCTCATATGAATAAGTTCTTGTATGGAGTGTCAGATTTGGTTAAAACTGAGTGCAAAAATTCTATGTTACTGGGAGATATGAACATCTCTAGGCTTATGACTCATGCTCAGCAGGTTGAGGGTGATAAGCTTAGGGGACAAGATAAGGAGAATAAGAAGGCTAGGACTGGGAACTATGACTATTCTCAGCAGAAATCGGGTGTGGAAATCGCTCGCAGAGTCAACAAAAGTTTTCAGCTCCAACCCCTTCGTCAGCTAGTGCTCCATCCTCCAAGAACAGGTATGACCATAAGGTTAGAGCACCAGGCTCTGAGTCTCAGGGAAGTGTTTCAGGCACCAAGACTTACCCCACTTGCCCTAAGTGTGGTAAGAACCATCTGGGCGAATGTCTCGCAGGAAAAGAAGGATGCTTTGGGTGCGGTCAGTCTGGTCACAGGTTGAGGGATTGTCCTTCTAGATAGGGTCAAAGAGGTGGTAATTGTGGAGCTCAGTCTCAATTCATTATCACAACAAGTCACCTGACTCAGCAGGGTAACTCATCTGGTACAGGTGGCGGTCAGCGCCAGAACATGTTGTATGCTCTTCAGGCTCACCAGGATCAGGAAGGTTCTCCTGAATGTAGTCACTAGTACGTTACGAGTCTTTGACCTTGATGTTTGTGCATTGTTAGATCCAGGGGCTACTATTTCTTTGTAACTCCTTACATAGCAGTCCAATTCATTGTTATAATAAACTCTCTCAGAACCTTTCTCAGTCTCACTCCAGTTGGTGACCCAGTTATAGCTAAACGGTATACAGAAATTGCCCGTCAGTCTCTCAGAAAGTCACCTCAGCAGATCTTGTAGAGTTAGAAATGGTAGACTTCGATGTAATTCTAGGCATGGATTGTTACATTCCTGTTATGCCTCAGTCGATTGTATAGAACTAGGATTGTTTTTTTCAGTTTCCAGACGAACCAATCTTAGATGGAAGGGTAGTAGCTCAGCGTCTATGGGTCGATATATCTAAGGGTTATCTCTATCATCTAGTTCGGGTTAAGGATTCTAGCTCAGAAACCAACTCTTAGTTCAGTTCCAGTAGTCGTGAGTTTCCAGAAGTGTTTCCAAAGGTCTTCCCAGATTCCCTCATGAAAGGGAAATCGACTTTGGAATTGATCTCCTTCCAGATACCCAGCCTATTTTTGTTCCTCCTTACATAATGGCTCCAGCAGAGCTTAAGAAATTTAAAGAGCAGTTGAAAGACCTTCTCAATAAGGGCTTTATTAGACCTAGTATTTCACCATGGGGTGCGCCAGTGTTGTTCGTAAAGAAGAAATATGGTTCTCTCAGAATGTGCATTGACTATAGACAATTGATAAAGGTCACAATCAAGAATAAGTATCCCATACTAGTATTGATGACTTATTTGACCAACTTCAGGGCGCTAGCCATTTCTCAAAGATAGACCTCAGATCGGGTTATCATCACCTTAGAGTCAGAGATAGTGACATTCCGAAAACAGCCTTCAGAACTCGATATGTTCATTATGAATTTGTAGTTATGTCATTTGGACTAACCAATGCTCCTGCAGCTTTGATGGATTTTATGAACAGAGTGTTCAAATAGTACTTGGACTTGTTCGTTGTCGTATTTATTGATGATATCCTCATTACTCTAGGATGAGGAAGAACATGTGAGTCATTTGAGAATTGTTCTACAGACTCTCAAGGATCGCCAGTTATTAGCTAAGTTTAGCAAATGTGAGTTTGGTTGCAATCGTTGCTTTCCTTGGTCACATTGTATCTAGCGAAGGGATCCGAGTGGATTCACAGAAGATAGAAGCAGTGAAACAATGGCCCAGACCTACCTCTGCTACAGATATAAGAAGTTTCTTAGGTCTAGCGGGTTATTACAGAAGGTTCATGTGAAGGATTCATCCATAGCTCACCATTGACTAGGTTGACTTAGAAGATGGTCAAGTTCCAATGGTCAGATGATTGTGAGAAAAGCTTCGGATAATTGAAAACTAGATTGACTACACCTCCTGTCTTGACTCTACCAGAGGGTTCAGATGGTTATGTGATATATTGTGATGCATACAGAGTTGTCCTAGGTTGTGTGTTGATACAACGAGATAAGGTTATAGCTTATGCTTCTAGACAGCTTAAGGTGCATGAGAAGAACTATCCAACTCATGACCTAGAGCTTGCAGCAGTTGTGTTTGCACTCAAGATCTAGAGACACTATTTGTATGGTGTTCATGTAGATGCGTTCACTGATCATACGAGCCTTCAGTATGTGTTCACCCAGAAAGAGTTGAATCTTCGCCAAAGGAGATGACTTGAGTTCCTTAAGGATTATGATATGAGTGTGCATTATCATCCTGGTAAGGCGAATTTAGTAGCAGATGCTCTTAGAAGATTATATATGGGTAGTGTAGCCCACGTTAAGGAATAAAGGAAGGAGCTAGTGAAGGATGTTCACACGCTTGTTCACTTGGGAGTTCGTCTTATGAGCATATCAGACAGTGGTGTAAAAGTTCAGAATGGGGCAGAATCTTCTTTGGTAGTGGAGGTTAAGGAAAAGCAAGACAGTGATCCAATCTTGCTTGAACTTAAGGGTGCAGTCCACAATCAGAGAGTGGAGGTTTTCTCCCAAAGGGGAGATGGTGTACTTTGCTACCAGGGTAGATTGTGTGTTCCTGATGTGGGTGAGTTGAGAAAGCATATCCTTGCAGAAGCCCATAACTCCAGGTATTCTATTCATCCAGGTGCCACTAAGATGTACCGCCATCTGCGGGAAGTCTATTGGTGGAATGACATGAAGAGGTATATAGCAGACTTTGTGAGTAAGTGCCCCAATTACCAGCAAGTCAAGGTAGAACATCAGAAACCAGGAGGTATAACTCAAGAGATCGATATTCCTACTTGGAAGTGGGATGTGATCAATATGGATTTCATCACAGGGTTACCTCGTACTTGCAGACAACATGACTCCATTTGGATGATAGTTGATAGGATGACTAAGTCTTCTCGCTTTTTGGTGGTCAAGACTACAGATTCAGTGGAGGACTACGCAAAGCTTACATTAATGAAATTGTGAGGTTGCATGTGGTTCCTTTGTCTATCATCTCAGATAGGGGTCCTCAGTTTACCTCTCATTTCTGGATGTCTTTTCAGAAGGGTCTTGGTACTCAAATTAACCTTAGCACAACATTTCATCCACAGACTGATGGACAGGCAGATCGTACCATTCAGACCCTAGAGGATATGTAGAGAGCTTGTGTGATCGATTTCAAGGGTAGTTGGGATGATCACCTTCCTCTGATTGAGTTCGCCTACAACAATAACTACCATTCAAGCATTCAGATGACCCCTTATGAGGCTTTGTATGGACGTAGATGTAGATCTCCTGTTGGTTGGTTTGAAGTAGGTGAAGCAGCTTTGATAGGGCCAGACTCAGTCCTTTATGCTATGGAGAAAGTGCAACTCATTAGAGAGAGACTTAAGACAGCCCAGAGTCGTCAGAAATCTTTGTGGAGGAGTCAATCCGTAGAGTGAGCTACTTGCGAAGCAAAATCAGCCATGAAAGGCAAGTATCCTCACCTCTTTCCTTCCGATTCCACTCCACATTGAGGTAATAGTTCCTCTTCAGTTTTCCTGTCATTCATGCGTAAATTCAGTCTTAGAATCATGTTTCCTCAGTTTGTACTAGCATTTTCAGCCTATTTGCATGTTCTCGGAACACAATTTAGTCAGAAACTCAGTTCTCAGTGCTTAGTAGTAGGGATTGCAGCTCTGTCCATATATTTCAGCTAGTTTAGTCTTCATTCGAGGATGAATGTTCCCAAGGGGGAGATAATGTAACACCCCGTATCCAAAACAGATCAAAAATAATCTTTTCAGAAATTTGCAAGTTCAATCGATGGACCGTAGCCTGACCCACGGCCCATACTGAACAACCGTCGTTTGAGTCTGAAGCCCCCAAAAACTCAGCCTAGAAAACTAAGTATCGAACGACAGACGGACCTACAGTACGTGGTCTGTGTCTGTCGATCAACACCCCATTTACCCACTCTCTGACATGAACCACGATTGACCAACAAGACCGTCGTTTGATCTACGGTCCGTAGGTGAAAATTAGCAAACAGTAAGGGGGAAAATACAGTTAGGTCAACTTCAAATGATTATAACTCTTAGAAAAAATTGAATTAGGTGTCCCATGATATACCAAAAGATAGATAATTGAATTAGCTTTCATAGCCACCAATCTTGCTAAAATCAGACCTCCGAGAAAAAGTTATGTCCATTTTAGTAAAGGATTGTCAAACATACCCAACCTACGGACCCAAACGACGGACCGTTGATTGAACGACGGATCGTCATTACAGGTCCTCGTTTGGTCCGACAACAATTAACTCAGGGGTGTTTTGGTCTTTTCCCACTTTATTTAAACCCTAAGATACGTCATTTTGATCCTAAATCATCAGATTTTAATCAGTTTAAGCCTCTAAACATAACTAAAACTTACCTAAGACAAATCATTAATCAAAAACTTAGAAATTAAAATCAAGAAAGGAGAAAAAGGTTAAGAACCCTAGTTGAAGAACGCATCAAGGTTCCAGCAGTTCCAGCCCCGAAATCTAAATATTTCTCCGTAGATTTCATAACTATGTATGTGGGATTTCACTAGTGGGTTACTTTCACCCATTGGTTCCCAAGTATTCAGTCAGATTCTTGATTTTCATATCATGATTAGACCTAGGGTTTCTAGATTTTTAACAGAACTTCATGAATTAATTAGTTATATGTTCCAAATCCGATTTCCATGTTGTTATTCAGTTTATCGCATGAATTTCAGAACCCTAGCTATGTATTTCTTTAGTTCTTGAATTACACATGCTAGGTCAGATACTTCATTTACTTCAGATTTACATGCCTCAGTTATTAATGCATAATCAGAATAATTGTTGCATTCTAAGTTTGCATGTTTAGTTTTGAGCTATCCAGTATTTACAGAAATTCAGTCATAATGTCTAAATCACTTTATTCATTGGGAGTAGCATAATACCTAGTTGGACTAGGGTTCAGCATACCCAATTAGTCCCAGAACTACTAGCCAAGTAGGTTGTAAGTTCCCTCTGTGGGCAATCAGTTTATTGATCACGTTAGTATGCCTTTATACCTTTGGCAGGGTATATTGGGTCCTCTCGATGAGGCGTATACATCGGACTCCACATTTAGCTCATGTAGTTTCATTATCGGTTATTAGTAACTCCCACAGTTCAGTCAGACTCTCATGCATTGATCATATTTACAGTTCAGTTCGTATCCAGTCTTAGAACGTTATAAATTTGGACATTGTATCCAGTTAGATCAAAATTCAGTATATCATGTTTAGATTATTATACTTGCTTTTGTGCTTGTTCAGATAGGTTTTATTTCAGATTTATTCTATCCTACATGCTCAGTACCTTCAAGTACTGATGTATACGTGCACTACATCTTCTCGTGATGTAGGTTCAGGTTCTCAGCATCCAGATCACGCATAGATCAATTTCCGATCTCCAGCTCATCAGATTCAGTGGTGAGTCCTCATTCTTCGAGGACAATAGTCATGAGTTTCTTTTCAGTCTTTTAGTCATTTAGTTTCAGTTTTTGCTAGACTTAGCTGGGGCTTGTCCCAGCATTTCTAGTCAGTTAAGAGGCTAATTTCAGACATAGTTAGTTTCAGCTTAGTATTGAGTTAATATTTCCTTTGTATTAAACACATTTTATTCAAATATCTCAGTTATAAAATATGGGTATGCCCCATCTTTTCAGTTTAAAATTATGATTTAGCTTCCGCATTCAGTTTATTATCTTTAGTATGCTCATGATCATGCTAGCAGGGTTAGCTTGGGATCACTTGTGGTCCTAGTTTCCGTGTCCGAGTCTCGGGGGTAGCTTGAGGAGTGACAATTCTTTTATTTGTGGTATTTCATTTGAAAGGATTGTTGGTCCATGGAGATTTAAATAAGTCTTATAGTACTAAATTGGTGTTCAAAAAAGAGGAAAATGGGTAAAATATGCGTCATGAAACACTTTTTTTTAGGTTTTAGTTTTCCAAAATTTATAACATCATACAACAATATTTAATGTTATACCTTTTGGAATAATTTAATTTCTTGGCTTTCCAGTTGTAATAAGTTGACATTATTTTATGAGGGGAATGATAACACAAAAGAAATCGGTCTAGCCGCCAAATCGACAAAGGTTAGAAGAAGAAATGTGTTAATTGTCATAATTCCCACTAAATTAGGTAATAACATACACACATACATTCTTTAAGCATGAGATGAAACTCCTAAAATATTGACATTAATTTACTTGGAGACAAAACTCATTGGTTAGCTACACTATCAAGGAAGTTGTCTTTTGCCTCACTTTAGAATTTTTTTTTAGTTTGGATTAGGAGATGTTCTTCATAGGTTTTCTGTCACGCCCCGAGCCTACACCCTGGGCGGACTGGCACTCGGTGACCATTACTGGCCTCGAGCGAACCCTTGGCCTGACTTACTTAACTCAGCAGAAGAATACAACATACTTATAAGAATGAAATAAATTAACTGAACTGAATAGAAATACTATCTGGAATGCTTTAAAAGTTCAAACATTCAAACTTGCCAAAATGGCAACTAAAGTCTTTAACATAAAAATGAAAAAGAAAAGACTATTGAACTACTAATTATCTACGAAGCTTCTAAACTGACTAAGATGGATGTTCGGACAGACCCCACAACATCCTAATGATCTAAACTATAAAATCAATAAAAGAAATGTCCTTCGGAATGCAAAGAGGCTCACCAAGTTATTGCGGAATGCTCAACGGGATCAAGGTGCGCTGCCTACTGATCTTGGTTACCTGTGTGTCTGCATCATGAAACGATGCAGGCCATTTAGCATCAGTACATTGAATGTACGAGTATGCTAGTTGGAATTCTAAACACACTTAAGCTTGAAAAGGAGTAAGAATGAACCCTTGCCTTGACTCTGCTCAACTCGTAATCTACTAACTCTTATTCAATATACGTAGTTTAAAAGTAATTGCAATATTAAGAAATGCTGAATGGGAACATGTTATAAACTCTAAATGTATACAAGTATATAAATAATATCTGAGATGTATGTAAAAATACAAATAACTGATGTACATGAAAATACAATACTTCTATGGGAGCTTCTCTAACCAACAACCATCACTTAAGAGCTATAGTGATGATACAACGTTACTCGGCCCACGCTGCCCGACCATCCTAACCTTGCCAGTGTTTAGGACCTGAACTGCCTAAAGGATCCACTAGTAAACTATGAAGAGGGTTCATCTAAAAAGTATGACCCTTTTCTACCCATGATGGCTACATGGTTTACATGGAGACTTGAGTTAATCTGAACTCGCATTCCCACATCGGTGCTCAATACTTCTTCCAAAATATATATATACTGGCTCTTATGTTTTCTAAACATACTGATTCTGTGATTTAAGATTAGTGCTCAAAACTTAGCTTTAAAAAGCTCTCTTGGAAATCATAGTTTCCTCTTTCTTTTACTAAAACTATCCATAGGCTCAGTGGAAGTCTAGATTCCTTTCTTTCTCAAAAGTTTGAAAACATTTTGTTTAAACTCTTAGGGACTACTTAGTTCCCTTATAACTCTTGAGAACTTAACTTAACTTGATACTCTTTGCTTACTTGAAACTTAACTCTTAGGGAATACTTAGTTCTCTTATAGCTTTTGAGAATTTAACTCTACTCTTCACTTGAACCTTAAAACAAAGTTAAAACGTTTGTTTATGACTCTTGAATACTTTAGGAACTTACTTTGACTTGCTTCTTAACTTTTAGACTTGACTCTTAACTTTCTTAACTTTGATCTTAACTTTCCTTGAATTGGATTATGGATTCAAGGATCATGATCTCATGTTTATGGATGGTTTCATGATGTTTAGATGTACCTTAGAGTGTTGGAATCAACTAGAAATGATAGGTACATCACATAGGAACTCGTACGGAAAGATAGGGAAAGAACGGAGTCTCCAGTGGGTCGTAGCGCTCTGAGAGGCGCGGAGCGCCAGGGCCTGTCGGACAGACCTGGCATGGAGCGCTCTGGCTGGCATGCCATGCCAGGGCCTGTCAGACATAGCCTGCATTGAGGCTCTCTGGCAGGCGCTGCGTCCCAAGGGGTGTCTGACGGGACCTCTGACTTTTCTTCTTTATTTTTCATCTCTAAACCTCCGAAACTCCCATGGATCCCACCCCAAACACTTAGGATCCCTAAATAACTCATTACCCAATAGTTTAGACCCGAAAACAGTCCAGAAACATGAATAAAAACTACTAGAGATCAACTACAATTCAATCAACAAGAACTTCACAACTTTTCTTCAAGAACTTCAAGATTTCATTCAAATAACTCTAAATTGCTGTATTGAATCAAGTTGGAGGGTGTGTGAAAGAACCTAACACCGAATGATCTCACATACCTCAATAGGGATCACCCCCGACGAAATCCATGCAACGATCTTGGCATTTCTTGGATAATTCTTGATCTTCCTCTTCTTTTCTCTTTTCTCCCAAACCCTAATCGTTCTAAATTATTGTAAAAATGATTTGGGACTTGGTCTTTACACCTAAATAACCCTTAAAATGAATTAGGCAATACTAGGGTGAAAGGACAACTTTGCCCTTACTAAAATCCGGATGGACTTTCCTCAGTCCAACAACCCAACTTTCGAAAGGCTTATTTTCCTTTATAAGACATTGGATTTGTGTAAACTCGACAGCGTTGGAAAGATCTTCTCAAGGGCTTTACAACCATTTACAAAAATCACCCAAACTCCTCCTAAGCTGGCAGTTATGGCAGTTTGAATATGACCAAAACTTACTTTTGAAAGCTGGAAATTTTCCAGATTTCTTTACTTATTTCCAAAAATGATTATTCTTGGATTCTTAGCTTATTCTTAGTTAATTCTAGTTACGAGATGTTACATTTTCTTTCCCCTCTTCCTTCGCGGTCTTACAAATTGTAGTTATTCTTTCACTATGTTTGGTGCTTCATATTCAAGGGCAGTGACGGAGCCACCTTACAACTAGGAGAAACTGAATAAGTTTTATTCCTAATTAATTTTAAATCATAATTAAATGGAAATACAATAAAATATATATTCATAATTACATAATTTGATAAATACTAAAAATGGTAATAGATAGAAAGTTGGAGAAGAAGAATGAATAAATTAATATTTTGCGCTAATTAAGATCAAAGTAGTTTAATTTGCTTCAATAAATGTTCAATACTTGCAAGGAAACATTGGTTATGTCAAAATTATTGACAAAGTGAAAGAAAATTCTGCCTTTGGTTGACCCGATATGTAAAATAAAGGGACAATATCCTAAAGGAAATATTCGATTAGCTATTACCAACATGGAAGCCACTAAATTTCGTGTGAACAAAAATAGGAAATTATCTAATAGACACAAGGAACAAAAACTATAGATACTATGTTAGACTTAACCATTGTTCCACAATATTTATGGTTCCTCCTTTTCCCCTACTAAATTATTATTGAAGAAGCGAACTGTATTAAACTGCAACCCTATCATATGCTATACCTAGGTTTTATTGGCAAAATTATCTATGTTCTTCGTACTTATTTCTTAATCTATATAGAGGCACTACATGCCCCTTAAAATACTTCTCAAGAATATAAGTAATGTAGAGTGAATTTAGTTTGACGATGAAGACACCAAGTACTTAAGCTAAAATTTTGATTCTTAGGAAGTTGTTGAATGAAGCACATAATGTTAATGTCCCTAATATGCAGTGTCTTTTTGTTTTACATTTGTGAAAAGAAACATAATTTAGTAGTTGTTGAGAAAATGGTATATGGAAATCTTATTAATTATTAGAACATGATTATCTTCTTCATCTGAGCTTTTCCTCCCTTTAATGTTGTTGCATTCCTTGTACGTTTTGCAAAAGGGTCAAAGAAGGCATTAAACGTAGAGCTTTTCCTTAACAAGGTAATCATTCTTTTAGTCGTTATTTAGATTGTAATTCATGAAAAATGATATGTTCGTAAACAAAAAATCACCTTCACTTGACATGCAAAAGGGCATACCAAATTAATGATACCCTGCTTACCTTATGATAAACATATTGTTCGAGATTATTCAACCCCATATACCTTCATAACCCACACATCTATATAGTCAAGGTAGATGGACGAATTATAGAGAGATCATTTCGTAAAATTTCAAGGTACGGCGAGAAATAATACATTTCTTCTCCACAGCAAAGGTTCTCCTTTTTTGTTACGATCCAAAAATGAACGTGATAACACTTGTCTATTCTTACCTAGACAAGTCAGCCTCAACCCAACTAAAAAAAGAATGAAATGTAAAATTACAATAAAAACAGCAACAAGATAAAGCGGAAACCTTATTCTTCTATTAAAAGCCCCAAAACATGGTTGTAACGTGAAAAAGCAACTAAATACATAACTATGAAATATAAAAATACATATAAGTTTCAATTTTTATTTCTCAAATAGAACAAAGTGTAAGAAAATGAAAAAAAGGCCGCCGAACTATAAGATTTTACCTCTTCAAAACCATGACAAGCCTTGAAATCGAAGAAAGAGAGAGAAGTCACGTGACTCTGGACTCGCAACATACACAAGTGTATAAGAAATGGGTGTGTACTAACAACAAGGTACACAAGCAGCCTACTAAAAAAATAACTAGCTAGAAATCGAATATCCCTTACGCTCTAACCGAACCTCCTCAAACTACAACTTGCACCAAAATCAACACAACCTAGCAATTCAACAATACACGGGTTACAGGCCCAACAGTCTCAGTTCAATAACAATAATTCAATAATTAAGGGAATCAAATAAGCAAAACTCAAATTCAAGTAGTTTAGTCACATGCAACAAGTACATCAATCTCAAATATCAAAAAACTCACACATATGCATTAAATACCTCAAGTCACAATAATCTCTTGCTGAGACCATTTCACATTGGCTTTTTAACCATTGCCAGAAATGAACTCGGCATATTAACACTCGTCGAAAACTACCTCGTCCAAATCACATTTGACGACAATGACCTCACAATAATAATAATCATCTGGATTATCACAATGTTCAATAAGCAATGCACACAATAAATATCACACCACATAGAAGAGACAACAAATTACGCAATTCAAGTCCATGTTCATGCTTTCGAGCATTTATCAATCAATCAATAAAGGTTACATTAAGGCAATTGACATAATGATGTTCAACACATAACCTTTTCGTTTCAACCCCTTTTTATTTATTAAGATGTATCAAGTAGACAATTTAAACCCTGCACCCCATCCCCATTACTCACAACACACAATCAACAAAGGAAATATACAAATTCAACTAGAGTACAAGGTATAGGAAACCACTTACCTTAAAACGATCAACAATCACTTCAAGAGTTGAGTCTTTACCTTCTGAAGCACTTCTAAAGTCAAACAATCTAAATAATCTAGTATTCAAAATCATCTACCATAAATCACAATACCCAAACTAATTCTCCTGAAAAATGGGTCAATCAACACAAACCCTAATTTGAAAAGGAAGGTTTGAATTTTGAAAATAATACCCGAAAACATTACTAAAGGGTTTAGGAACTCATTAGAGAAAACTATTTCGAAAAAAAGCATAAAAATCACTTCAAAATCACCATTATAGTGAAGAACATGAGTTCATGAAAAACATCCATAATCACCAATAAAAATCTCATATTTTGGTGTTAAAACTTTTAATTACTTAATCAATAAAAAATGAAGGTTTAATTAGGATCAAGAAGGCTTACCAAATGATCTAGTATTGAAAATCCTTTCAAAAATTGCCACCAAGGTCTCACCGAGCTCAAAATTGATGAAATGGGGGCTTAAACCCCAAAATTGCAAGCCAACACCCTCTTTAGTCAAAAAAGCGACCAGGGGTTCGCTTGAGCAAACTCTACTAGAACATGGGCATCACAAAACCGACACCTCCTTCTCAAAAGCGAAGGTCACTTAGCGAAGGTGTCTCCAGTAAAGGACAACATGGGTTGAGCCTTCACAAAAACGAACCTCACACAAGAGGGCGAACTTCCACAAAAGCGGAGGTGCACCGAACTCAGACATCATAAAATCACCCAACTCTTAAAATATCAAATCGACCCTTGAGATTCATCAGAACCGTGAACACAAACTAAATATGCAAATCGGTTATACTCGACACTCTGTACTCAATGGAATAGTAAAAACATAATATGAGGTCTCCCTTACCCGACATTCATGAAACCTTAAGAAGATAATTCGTAGCTTAAAAAGGTAAAACAAGTTCGGTACCCCTCAAAAAATCAACTATGACCTCACCTACGCCTAAGTCATCCTCCAAATCCAACAAAATTCTCAGTATTAATCTGAGCATTATAAACACCAAATGTTGACCAAAATCAATGCTAAGGCTAAATTTTTATAATTTCAAAACTTAGGACCTTAAATCTTCAAAAAATACTTGAAATCTGAAATCAGCAATTTTCACGGATTAGATTTAACATTGATGAACTGATGGAATCTACAAAACTCCATTATGACACTCAAAACTCTAAAAGACCCCTTAAAACCACTTTAATAACAACTTAAACTTTAAAACTCACAAACTTATCAGATTCACAACATTCAACTCAAAGCTCAACCGAACCTTTCAAATTCAATCATAACAGACTCCGGGTTGATATCAGGAGGAGTAAAATGGTAATTTCTATAGAAAAAACAAAAATGATCAATCAGAACGTAAATTTTTTTCCATCTCCCTTCACATAAGTCAACAAAAAGGATAACCTAATCATTATAATAACTAAAAAGCTTATTTATAATAGCGCAATGAAGTTTCTCATTCACAAGCATACCCAATTTATAGATTTGAATCACATTTGCAAATCATACAAACGTTTCCAAGAACTATTATTCAAACTACATATTTGTCCCACATTGTAGTGTGAATTTTGATCACCCATATTTTAGTAGATAACCATTACATTATAATCATTGTGAAGTTCATCGTATCCAAAACCATACATGTAAAAGGAACCAGTTTCAGAACTAGATAATTTGTTGATCTACTTAATTTGTAAATTCTAGAGAAATACCTTTTTTCCCTCAATGGCAACATGAATCAACCAATTTAAGGAACCCACCAACTTAATAGATTCATAGGATATTTTTGCAGGATAATCCAAGTCAATTGTCCTAGTAACATGGTCATAAAATAAAGAACTAACGAAATAATTCATAAGATTATTCTCATGTGAATCAATCCTCAGCACACTACAAAAAGAAATAAGTTAATTAAAGGGTTTGAAATTCCAAATTGCGGGGGGTTACTAAGACCCGCTATGTAGTGTTTTTTGAAAAAGGCCACAAACAATTTGTGGAGGTTATTTTGTCACTACCGAGTCTACACCCTGGACGTGGTCGGCACTCGAAGACCATTGATGGTCCCCAAGCGAACCCTCATCCTGGCTGACTACAAGCGGAAGACTCACTTAAGCATACAAAGCTTGAAAAGTGAAATAAAATTCATAAACTCAACTTTAGAAACTTTGACTCAAATGAACAACTTTGAATAAAATAATATATTCAACTAGCCATAAAATAGACAACTTTAGTCTTTAAAACTTTTAATAAAATAAATTAATGATACAGACTTCTTAACTAAAATAACTACCTATGAAGCCTCTTGATAAAGATGGAAGTCGGGACAAGACCCACGACCTCCTAACTAAACTGAAAAGTAAATGAAATCCCCGGAAGCAAGAAGGCTCACCATAGCTAACTCGAACTCTCGGATGTATCAACGAAGCTCCTGTTGATGATCCTGTATACCTGTGTCTGCATCATCACAAGATGCAGGCTAATTAACTCAGTACGTTGAATGTACGAGCATGTAAGGGGAATTCTAAAGCACAACATAAGCTTGATACTTGAATAAAAAAAATGGAAACATACTTACCTCTTTTCAACTCAAATCAGATCAAGGGTAATATACTCAACTCAAGGATTAGATACTAATCTTCAAGATATTATACTCGACTCAATGAAGTACAAATTAACTCGTGATACTCAACTTAAGATACTCAACTCCTAATACTCAACTGAACTCATTTCAATATAGAGCAGTTTAAAACAAGTGCAGTATAATAAATGTTGTTTATAAACATGATGTTAACTACAGATAATAATATCTTAAATACATATCATGCTTCCTCTCAAAGTCTACTTGTACAATGCATGAATGAAGTCCAATACCCCCATTCATACTAAGCAGAACCCCTTGAGGAACCATGTAATTGATATTGTGGGAGTTTCTCTAATCGAAAATCACCACTATGAGCCTAAGTGATAATACAAAAGTCTCGTCCACACTGCTAGAACTGTCCTATACTTTGTCGTCGCATAGAACATCCTCTACCTAGTGGATCTACTGGCTAAACTTACGTGATCAACTAAAAAGTATGACACGTTAACACCCATGATGGCTACATGGTTTACATGGGGACTTGAGTTATCTGAACTCTCATTCCCACATCGGTGCTCAATACTACTCCCAAAACATACTTTAGCTCATACTTTTAATAAAACTTCCTTCCTTTGGGTTGACATAATTTACTGAACCCTTTAGCTTTAAAAAGCTCTTTTGGGAATCAATGTACCCCTTTTAGTTCAAAACTCTTTTGGAACTCTTAGTTTCCTTTTAACTTAAATGTGAAACATTTATAAACCTTTAGGGAATACTTAGTTCCATTATAGCTTTTGAGAAATGAACTCAACTTTTGTTCTTTTCTTAACTTGAAATTTAACTCTTAAGGAATAATTAGTTCCCTTATAGCTTTTGAGAATTTAACTAAACTCTTTACTCTTTCTTAACTTGAACTTTAAGTCTTTAAAACACAGTGAAAACGTTTGTGAAAGACTTTAGGAAACTTTAGAAACTTTACTTTGACTTGCTTCTTAACTTCTAGACTTGACTCTTGACTTTCCTTGAATTGAAGTATGGATTCAAGGTTCATGATCTCAAGTGGATGATTTCACGAATTTCAACTTGGAGGGTTCATGCGGAATCATGAGCATGAACTACTCAACTCGATAACTCAAAGATACTTCTTATCTCAAGATTGTTCGACTTATAGTGTTCATGCGGAATTATGGGCATGAACAAATTAATTCGAAGGTCTACATAACTACATGGAACTAATGAGTACAACTCTTCTCATTTTCTTACATACTTTCTCCAATTTTAGCTCAAATAATTAGTTGATCTCAACAGATTCATAATTGAGCTCAAAAGCTTTCTTGAACTCTACTCTTAACTCTCTCTTAAATGTGAATTATGAATTCAAGAGTTATGGTTCATGATATGAAGGATCTAGGTGATATTGTAGAATAATGAATATATTCTCCTCACTCTCATGATAATTTACTTGAGTCTTGACACAAGTTACTAGAAGTTGTAGAAGACTCTTCAAAAGGACTCGAAGGGACTCTCTCAAAAGGTTCGGAAGAACTCTCAAAACTTAATCTTGACTTTACTTTGAATTTGAATTATTTTTTCAAGGTTATGATTCATGTTATGAATGATTTATACGTGTTTAGAACTAGTTTAAAGTGTTTAGAATCAAAATGAGTGAAGATACACTTTAAATGAGCTCAAACGGGACAACCAACGGACTAGGAGTGGGGACAGGCGACCCTGGCGCATTCCGGGTGCGTGGCGCCAGCCCCTAACATCAGAGAGTGCATTTGGGCGCATTGCAGGTGCGCCGCCCCAGCCCTCTAGGCGCATCTGGGGGCGCCGCGCCAACATCCCCCCAGGAACGCTTGCGACGAATTTTGCTCTCATTTTCTGACCCTAAATCGCTTTTAGGGTGTGTTTGGTATGGAGGAAAATATTTTCCATGAAAAATGTTTTCCTAGAAAATGTTTAGATTTTGGACTTATTTTCTCATGTTTGGTTGGTGAGTAGAAAATATTTTCCGGAAATGATTTTGTGTTTGATTTATGAATGAAAAATGTTTTGAGAGACATCTTTTATTTTTACTAGAGTAAAAAATAATTTATGAAATTAAAAATATTTTTAAAATCAAAATTATTTTTTTATGGGGGTGGGGGTGGGGTAGTGGGTGGGGCGGGGGAGGGGGTAGGAGTGAAAAAATAAAAATTTGAAGTTGCTAGTATTTTTAAAAAATAAAATTAATTTTTTGGGGGGTGGGTGGGTGGGGGGCTGGTAGGGGGCTAATCGGGGGGAGGGGGGGTTAGGAGTTTAAAAATAAATTTTGAAGTTGAAAATATTTTTAAAAAGCAAAATTAATTTTTTTGGGGAGGGGTTGGGTTGGGGGGGGCTGATCGGTGAGGGGGTCAGGGATCGGGTGAAAAAATAAAATTTTTGAAATTGAAAATATTTTTTTAAAATGGATGTTTTTTTTAAAAAAAAAAATGTAATTTGAAATTGAAGGAGAGTTTTGGAAAATGTTTTCCTTAATTTTTGAAGGGAAGTCATTTTCCTTAATTTTGAGGAAAATGAGTTGATTAGAAAAACATTTTCCAAAACTTTTGTCCCAACCAAACATGAGAAAATTGGAAAACATTTTCCAGAAAATATTGTCCTTCATACCAAACACACTCTTAATCAATTTATTTTCTCAAGTTTTCCTTAGATTCAATTGCCCAACCTAATTAAACAGTAATACACTCCAAACAACACTCCAAACAACCACTTTCATCTCAGAAATCATCAAAACGCCAACAAAACAAGATCTAAAATGAACCTCAAGAACTTAAATCCTTCTACTTTTTGAGAATGGAATTGTGCTGAAAATAACATCTTTGGCGTGTGGATAAACAAACCCAACACTATGGAAGTTCACATACCGTTTAGGGATTAGACCCATGGAGAAAATCCACAACTAAACTCAAGAACGTCGACAAACGCCTTCATCCCTGCCTCTTTTCTCCTCTTTTTTTTCTAACCTCTTCTTGAACTCTCAACTAAAACTCTAGGTGTATATTAGGTTTATAAATCTGAACATAAAAGGATTAGACCCCTAAAATATTATTAAAAATGAATTAAATCTGATTGGGTAAGGAAAGGACCAAAATACCCCTCACTATTTTCGGCTAACTTTCCTTAACTGGACAACCTAACTTCAAAAGGTCATATCTCACTCATCCGAACTCGAAAATTAGCAAACTCAGTGCCTTTGGAAAGATAATTCAAAGGTATTTCCTATGGTATCTTGTAGCACACCTAACTCATCCTGTTCTAGGAGTTATGATCTTTTGAAGTTGACCCAAAACTCATACTTAGCTTAACTTGCAAAATTTCAGATTTAGCTATTTACAATTTAGTTATTTTTGGAACTCTTGGTTCTAAATCTAATTAACTGAACTTAATACTTAAGAATTTTTAATTCCTTGGTAAAATCTCACTCACTAAGATTAACGGCTTAAGTCTTAGTTCGAAAACATTTCTGGGGTGTTATATATTTGTTTCATTTTTGGTGGGTTGTAAACCTCTGTTGTTAGTTTAAATAAATTTCATACATATATTTTTTGGGGTGATGAACTTCCGCTAATTATTTTGACAAACATGTATTTTGCAAGGTTGTAACATTCGTAATTTTATGATTTTTTTTATGATTAATTCATTTTTTATATAATTAGATTAGAAGTAATATAAAGGGAAAATGGACAAGTACCCCCTAGACTATGATCGAAATTTCAGAGAAACACCTTAACTAGACTAAGGTCATATTAATCCCCCTAAAAATATTTTTTAATTTTGTGCACCTTTTGTCTTACGTGGCACACTAAGTGCCTCCACGCAATTGAGGCACGTGGGAGATATTTGGATGCCGCGTAAGCCAAAAAGAAGATGTGAGTTATCTGAATGCATGCTCGTCCCCAATTTGGTGCTCAGTACTACTCCCAAATTATACCGGCTCTTATGTTTTTAAAATATACTTCTTGTGTGATTTGAGATTCTCAAAACTTAGCTCAAAGGCTATCTTGGAAATCTCAATTTCTCTTTTGCATCATTTTATAAAGCTATAACTCTTTTCATAAAACTAGCCTGAAGGGTATTTGAAATCTTAGTTTCCGTTTTTTTTAAAATGTGAAAATGTTTCTTTTAAACCTCTTTGGGAATACATAGTCCCCATATACTTCTTTGAAGAAAGAACTTCAACTTTACTATTTACTGAACTGAACTCTTAATTCTTAAAACAAAGTTAAAACATTGCTAAAGACTCTTGAAAACTTTTAAGAACTTTGCTTTGACTTGCTTCTTAACTTCTAGATTTGACTCTTAACTTCTTTGAATTTGATCTTAACTTTCCTTGAATTGGATTATGGATTCAAGGTTCATGATCTCATGTTTATGGATGATATCATGATGTTTTGATGTACCTTATAGTGTTGGAATCAACTAAGAAATATAGGTACATCACTTATGAACTAGTGTGAAAAGGTGGGGAAAGAATGGGGAGAACTGGTGTCCTTGGCGCTCTGAGAGGCGCGGTGCACCAGCCCTCAAAGTTCAGAGAACTTTTTGTGGCCCTCTGTCTGGTGAGAAGCTCCAGAGGCCAAAGTTCAGAGGAATTTTGGTGGCGCTCTAGTAGGTGCGGCACCTGCCTAGAAAACCTCCGACTTTTCTCTTTCGTTTATCATCTATAAACCGTCCAAACTTCCATGGTTATTTCCTGAAACACTTAGGATCATTAGTACTATCAGAATACACTAGATTCAACCAAAAATTACACCCGTAAACATGAATCAAACCATCAAGAAACTTCAACTAAACAACCCACAAGAATTCAAACGAATTATATCAAGAACTCAAAGGATTTCTTTTCAAAACAAACATTATTTAGATGAATTGAAGCATGATTGACGCGTCAGTGAACTAATGCAACACTGTGTGATATCACATACCTTTTAGGGATCACCCCCGACGAATTCCACTCACAAAACTTGAACGTCCTTGGCGATCTATTGGTTTCTCTCCGCTTTTCTCTTGTTTTCTCTCTTCTCCAAGCCCTAGAGTAACTTCTATCTTTATAAACTGAACAAAGGTATGGTTTTATCCCAAATAATTCCTAAAAATGAATTAATATAATTAGTCAAGTAAAAGACAACTTTGCCCTTCCCAAATTCGGATTGGGCTTTCCTTAATCCAACAACCCAACTTCCGAAAGGCATAACTCACTCCTCCGAACTAGTATTTTCTCCTAGAACCCGAACCCCTAAACCAAACCTAAGTGTAACTAAGTCTGTCCTAGAATCGAGACCGTTAAGGTTGACCTTTAGTGGACCAAGTTAGACCCAACCATATTAACTTTTTTTTTATCAATCATCCAAAGCCTACTAATTCATATTTGCCTAAGCTTATTAGGAATGATTAAAGAAATCTCTCTCAAAAATCTCTTCATATTAAAAGTTTGATTAAAAAAATTCTATATAAAAGACTGAGTTAACCATTGGACTAATACCTACATGTAGCTCGAAGGGCACCAATGATTACAATTGAGTAGGAAAGAGTGCATAACCTTTGACCAAACGATACATGAACAAGAAATATATTGTAATGAAAAGTTCATTTATATATTGGGATAAGTCAGCCAAAGCACCTTATTCACAATATTGTTGAATCATCAACTAGCTTGACATGTAAAGAGAGAATCAAATTAATTACCTTTTCCTTTTATTTTTTTCCTTTTTAAGTAAAATAAAAATGGACACACACAACTAATAATTTCCCTTGATTTCAAATTTACTAAATCTAATTACCTCATGCATGGTAAAATCATAAATGTGTACAAACCCATTAATTGGAGAAACTTTGACTTCACATATAGGATTGTTTGGGGAAAAAATTTAAAATGAAGGAATAGAATAGATAAGGGAAAGGTTCATAGAGTTACAAAACATTTCTATGTTCACACTATTTGGCAAGCAAAATGAAATGACAATAATGTCCATTACATACATATAATTCAACCTAAAAAACTCTAGGTTCTATCGAAAATCTTCCTTGGATCCATTGCCTTAAGGGTAAAACTGGAAGAAATATCCCACATTTCCTCATCGAACATATCTCCATTTTATTGTCTCTTGAAATATAATGGACAGTTAGAAAACTGGGGGCCCATTTGACCTTATGTTCTTCTAAACTAAACTTTATTTGACTTGACCTTATGTTCTTCTAAACAAAATTTTATTTTACTAAAAAAATTGTCTACATTACTTCAATTGTTGTCTTGCCAACTTAGTACGCTTCAAGGGAAAAATAAATTAGCTATCAAAAACTACTAGTAAATTTATGTGTCTTCTTCAAATACCATTTACAGAAAATTGATACACTCTAGAGATCGAGGAGAAAACTGGAAGAAACAAAATGAATAGCTTTAATTCATCCCCTTTTGAGATAAATGAGCAGGTACGTATATATGTATATCTTTACTAATTTTCAATTGTTATTTTTTGTTAGTTTTAATAATCTAGAGTTAGGTTTCTCATAATTGGATTTTAATTCATTCAAAATTGATTGTTGTTTGCTATATTTTTGTGTTTGATATAATTCTTACCATTTTGTTTATCATTTGTATTTGAAAAAGGAAAAAGGAAATTGAAAATTATATTTTTCCTTTGATTGTTGATAATATTTCATGAGGCTATATGTTTGATATCATCTTAATTGATTCTATAAAACATAGGAATTTTTCAAGAAATTGAATTTGGTCTACTATGTGAAGTTGGGTTATGACTGAATTTGGATCTAAATTGTATATATTAGGAAGTTTTCCTGACTAATTTTATGAGAGAATTACTTCTTACTGTTATTTTAGATAATATTTCAATAGATTTAATCAGTCAAGAATTTCTACTAATTAGAGGGTAAAATTGAGTTATGTAGCAATTTATAAATATTTCAATAATTGAATTTACTCTTGATTTTATATTTCAAAGTCTTTTCTTGATAACTCTTTCATGTTAGATATGTATAGATGTCTTTACAAAATAAACAATTTTTTTTTGACGATTTTATACCACATGTCTAGTAGTTGTATATTAATAAAATAAATTTAAAACATTCTTAGTAAGGAAAACTATAAGAAGGGGGGAGACTATATGAAGGGGACTAGACCTACTTACATATCCTAATAAGGTAACAAACCTCGTCCAATTATTAGCAAATATGAATAAAATAAGAGTTAGAACGCACTCGGTATACTGTGATTACACATTTATTTATTATACTTTATGATGATATGTTTAAGTAGTTCAAACTTATAAAAGACAAAAAGAAAATTGAGTCATCAACCCAAAATTTTTAGGCAAGTATTAATGTGTAAAAGTATATAATGTCTCATTTTCTTGCCATGTTATAAGGGAGGCGGGAGTCGCCGTGTGCTTTAACGACTTGTTTGTATCATAAAATTAAACGTGTAGCGATTTTGTAAGTTTAACTAAAATCTAGTTTGACGTCATGTACATATTTTTTTTCCTCTCATGCTATCTAGAATATGTCAAACTTTCAACGGTTTTGTATTCTAGTTGTTCATTCTACTTCTTTTCACGTTAGAAAGGGAGCATTTTCACGACATAGAAATGAAATTTTACCCTAAATCATCCCATAAAACCCTATTTTCTGTCTTTGTTGAGTTCTTTCTTTCTACTTGGTTCATGGACTTGATCCTAGCTTCTCTCTCTTCATTCGGGCTTTGGAGCCACTAGTTATACTTCAACAACACTCCTAACCATGTCAAGCCAACTTCCTATTACTACAAACCAAACTTACTAGTATGTTAGAGTCGTATCTTTTTTCTTCAAACCCTTTTTTCAACCTATAAATATATCATCATCTTCTTGAAAAATCAATATAAAAAGATGAAGTAAAATAAAATTTTGATTCACATGTAAACTCTAAACTCTATTACATGTATAGTGGGATGTAAGAGAAAATAATAGTTTTGTATCAGTTATGGGAAGGTACCTGACTCATAATTAATGAATTCGTAGGCTTGATTTCTATTGAATGAATGTCAATAGGAGCCTTCAATAAGCCTATTAAAGTATACTTTGTAGGAGATCTATTGTGGCCACGGATACTCCTCTATCTTAATATTTTGAGTTTTAAAGAATTTACTAATATTATTTCCGAATATTTCGATTGGCGAATTTATTAGCCCTATTTGTAAAATACCCCTATTCCTATTAGGGAGGTGAGGCTAAAAATACTTGATGAATCCTCCAAATTCTATAATATCAAATTAAAGTTGATAAAAGTTAACTTAAGTCTCATAGTCATTCCTTTATTGAATACTTCCATATGCTTTACTAAATAAAAAAAATCAAGCTTACCGGTCGTAAAAGAATCATTCATTTATTATTGGTGTGCATCATCAAGGGTGTGATCATATGGATTAAATTCCTTCATTCTTAATAATATCTCATTTGAACACTCTAAATGGTGAAAGCTTGTTTAGAAACATTTTCCCCTCAATGGAATCTATGTGATCCAAATCAAAATGAATGTGTTCCGAATGTACCATATGTATCTCTAAAAAGAAGAACTGCCACAAAGGCTCATAGTAGGTGATGTGGTTTCTCTCTAATGGAAAGATAAGGGATGAGATTTATACAAACTCCATGAGTACTAGGATCGTTTGGTGTGCAAGATAATGTGAAAAATGATAAAGTTGATTTTGGGAATATGATAGATTGTTCTAGTAATGTTTATAGAATAGTGTAGGATAATATCTAGGATAAAAAATATCTAGAAGATAAAGTTTCACTAGAATTTTCTTTGTAGAAGTCTCTAGAAGAATTTCTAGAACCATCCATAAACAAGTATAAATATGGATGGTCTTGTACATTTGTAAGCAACCCAAGTCAAATAGTCTTCTTCTATACCAAAGTTCTTCTATCCAAAATACTCTTTCTCCCTTCTAGCTTCCTCTTCCTTAGTTGAGTCTTCCAATCTTAGTTAACGACCTTGGGTTAGCAGAAGATTTCCAGAATTATACTTTTCTTCCGCTATTCTCTACATGGTATCAGAGTCATAGTTATTTTTTGACTTCTGGTTTTTAATTCAAGATCGGGTTAGTGAAAAATTCAAGAAAAAATCAAAACACTTAAAGAGTCTTCTTCCATAACAAAGTTCTTCTTTCCAAATTCCCTTTCAACTATCTAGCTTCGTCTTCTTCCTTAATTGAATCTTTCGATCTTAGTCAAAGATCTTGGGCTAGCAGAAGGTTTCCAGAATTACACTTTTTTTCTGCTATTCTCTACATGGTATCAGAGTCATAGCCGTAGATTGGCTAGTGGGTGTTATTTCAAGATCGGATTGGTGGTAGGTTCAACTAGTTTGTCTATATGGATTTTAGCGGTCGTGTCAATGGACTGGGGATGGAGTTGTTGAATCGGTTCAATTACAAGGTATGGAAAACATGTATGGAATCATACCTTGTGGGAGAGGATTTGTGGGATGTTGTTAATGGAAATGACAGAAGTCTTCCTGCTGACGGACCGTAAAATAGCAATGCATACAAGAAGTGGAAGCATATTAATGCGAAGGAACTGTTCATTCTGAAGAGGACAATCTCCTACAATTTCACTAGAATTTTCTTTGTAGAAGTCTCTAGAATAATTTCTAGAATCATCCATGAACAAGTATAAATATGGATGGTCTTGTACATTTGTAAGCAACCCAAATCAAATAGTCTTCTTCTATACCAAAGTTCTTCTATCCAAAATACTCTTTCACCCTTCTAGATTCCTCTTCCTTAGTTGAATCTTCTGATCTTAGTTAACGACCTTGGGCTAGCAGAAGATTTCCAGAATTATACTTTTCTTTTGCTATTCTCTACAAATAAGATTAAATATCCCACGCTTATATTTGAGATTAGATTAATATGTATTTTTTTGACGATGTAAAGAAGTAAAGTCTTATTTCGAGATTAGATTAATATTCAACATAAGATGAACCTCGCGGAAAGGTCAAGAAAATCTTAACATTCATTTCTCATTATACATAAAGAAGTGAAGTCTTAGTTTCTCTTAAAGTTTAAACTCTAAACAAGCCTTAGTAGAATCTTAAACCTTGATGGATCATTAGATTTATAAGTGTTTGATTATCTTCATTATTCTTTTGATATATGTATATTTGATGAAAATATCATTTCAAGTAAATTTATTGTTCAAATAATGAGAAGGACTATTTCAAGAGATGATTAGCTTGATAAGTAATTTTTATTTTCTTGTACTATGTATATTTCATGATAATATTACTTCAGGTAAGATTACTATATTTTTGAAGTGAGATATTTGTAATGAGATATCAGATCAATTGAAAATACCATAACCTATTTTATATTTGTAGGGAGAATTGGAACCTAGCATGAATATGCCAACATGGCTAGGTCCACTTTTGAAGAAGACATTCTTTGGTGCATGTTTGGTGCATGATGAACTTCAAAATAATGAACTGAGCAAGTATTGTATCACATGCAATTCAGATTTGCAAGTATTGCATCTGTACAAACAAACACAATGATCATGACTAGCTAAAGATTTATCGATACGTTTACAAAGACATTGTTCTTCTCGAGAAGATGGAGAAGTATATTGATTGTAAATTAATTCAGGTAAATTTAAATTGATATAGACGGTTACAACTAGATATAAAAGTAAGTTTTTTCTAGATGTATCCTTGAGTCATCTCTGTTTGGACCCACTAGTTAAGTCTACCCATTGGTGTGAAGTTGAGCTTGAACAAAAAGGCTAAAGTTTAATCATTTTCAGTTAGAACTTAAGATACATATGGTTGATTTTTTTTTTGTGTTTGCTTGAAGTTCTTGTACATATCGATGAAGTTCAGCTATTTTTATTAGAAAATCATGCAAAAATATCTGAACTTCAATTATTGTTTTATTAAAAAATATAATTAGCATCTATATGTTAGTGATGTGATATATATAATTTTTTATGTGCAGCCATACAGATGCAACAAGAAATTGGTAATTTCTTTGAATCCTCTGCCACATTGTGGGTCTGGCTCTTTAATTTTTGGAGATCCTACTTGTCTCACTTGCAAAAGGAGATTGCATGACCCTCAACTGTTTCAATTTTGCTCCATTGCTTTTCAGGTACATATCACTCCCTCCGTCCGATGATTTTTATTTTATTTTCTTATATTTTTTTGAAATTGAATTCTTGAAATTAAGCTTGATCGAAAACAGTCTTTCTACTTCCACGAGGTAGTGGTAAGACTTGAATATATTTTACAATCCCCCAGACTTCATTTGTTAGATTTCATTGGATATGTTGTTGTTGTTTTTGTTGTTGTATAATCCAAAATAGAATGTTGAAATTGAAATTAATGTACTCTCTTTCCACAATTTATGTGATATTGCTTGAATTGACATGAATTTTAAGAAAGAAAGAAAGATTTGAAATTTATGGTCCAAAATCTCTCAATAAAGTTAAAATAAGTATTTAAAGCCAAATTATAAGTAAATATCAAATTGTATCATTATTTTTTAAACCAACAAAGGAAGTACTAAATGTTATGAATCAACCCCTGTCTGACATGTAATTTGACGTCACAGAATAAGTAATTGGGTCAAGAAGAAGTAATTATATCAAAAGACCTTCACAAAGGTTGAATTGAGATTCATGTTCAACTAGTAACTAGTCTAAAAGGAAGAGAAGTTGGAAAGATAGGTTAGGCTTATTGTTGTGTGTGTTGGGTATGTTGCAAGAATTGATGGGAAATACAGAGGGAAGGAGAGGAATTTGAAAAGTTGAGAACTTGAAGAGTTGGGAACTTGAAAAGTCCTCTTATGCTTTAATGAAAAGGCATTTGTCCCTCATCGGTGGTGGAAAGAAAAATAGGAGAGTTAAAATATAAAAACACTCCTATTAATTGTTAAAAGGGTTGGAAAGAGGGACCCCCCTAGAGCCGTCGTCGTCGTCGCTAGCTCGACTCGGCTTTGGCTTTGGCTTTGGCAAATGATCGAGAGATTAATTTTTTGGACAAAGTTTGTTCTAATTATTTAATTAATTATTTAGTTTTCAATTAATTAGTTGATAACAGAAACGTTTTTAATTTTTTAGTTGATTAACCCGACCCGACTCTGATCCGCGCGCGACCTATTTTATTTGAACTTCCCATTTTTATTTAAATTTCCCGCCATGACTGTTCTGAAAGGTTGCAACTTTCAGGAACCGTCATTACCATTTGAAAGATTGCAAACTTTCATCAATGGTCGTGTGGATTCTGAAAGGGTTGCAACCTTTCTGAACCTGTTCTTCTTGCCTATAAATATCATTCATTCTTCAGATTATTGACTTACGAATTTTCTGATTTTCTTCTTCTTCTTCTGCACAAACTTTTCTTCGTGTACTTTTCTGCTGTTGATTTGGTTCGCTGAACCAGAGTTCTTGGTATCTATACTCTGGTGATTGAGATTATTTTACCCTGGGAGGTCATATTCCAAATCAAACCTCGGATACTAGAGGGGAATAATTTCCTTAAGGGGACACTGTGAGTTCAGTGGACTTGATCTTTTTCCTATTAAAAATTTTCCAGATTCTGGTACGTTTTTTAATACATTTTTTACAGATTTTAATTTTTATTTAATTGATTTCTGTTCATCTTTTGTACTGATTCTGAAAACTTTAGTTACTTCGTGTTTCTGTAAAGTTTTATCAGAATTAGTAATTCTATTTTTCAAACACAGATTGACAACAGTGTGAAAGTCTAGTTCACCTCATATCCCTTCCTAACTGTCCGTATTTTCTCATTTCCCTTATTCCACCAATCAATGTCTAGTCTTACTTTCGATATTTCTATATGTTTTTTTTACTGTTTTAGATTATAAGTTTACTTTTGGTAACTGTAATTGAACTTTACCCTTACTAATATATTTGAGAAGTGGTTATTGTTGTATTGAATTTGAGTTTTTTACACCGAATATAAGGGAAACACCCTTTTTTGATACAAATTTTAAAAAAAGTAACGATATACTTCAATTAAGACATGCAGATAGAGTATTATTATATATTTACACTTTCAATACATATAAATATTCTTTTGAATAACATATGTTATGATGAAATTTGTAGGTGGAAGCGAAATGGGGAAAGATTGTTGAGACGAAACGGAAGCGCAAGAGGAAGGGAATTCTTCACAGAGCTCCTTTAAAATAAACATGCTTTCTTTTAAGGATAGATTAGCAATTAAGTCACAATTACTAACATAATTAGTAAAAATAGCAACAATTTAAATATTTATTTAAAATAGAAGAATGACAATATTTTTATAAAATAATATGTATTCATATTTTAGTATATTTTAGTACTTCAAATTAATTTTATTTATGGAAAGAGTCATTTATTGGATCAAAATGCTCACTAATAACCGTTTTAAACTGAAAAAAGTAAACTAATACAATTTACCTTTTTTTCATTATCATTCACCTTTCTTCCCCACATTTCACTTTTCTTCACCATATCTCACCTTTCAAATTTAGATTCCTTCAAGGTGCTAAATTGTTGCTCACCAAAATATTCTCTATTGTTAAACTAAAACTATTTATTAATTCAAGCAGAATTCTCGATTGACAAGGTAATTTCCATCATCCGAAATTATTTTTTGATTTGATGTTTAAAGCACCGATTATACACACTACGGATTTCCAGTCGAATTTTCCAATTTTCATGTGATTTTTTTTAAATATTCATCATATATTTATAATTTTCATTTTTTTTTTTTGTGATTCTCTTTTAATTTTTCAGATTTTGTAGATTCTAGAAATCTTATATATGTTTATTTTCTTTGATGTTGAATACATTTTAATATTTTGAATACATTTTTTTTAATATGATTGAATACATTTATATCATTATACAAAATACAATATGTAAACTAGAATGAATACAAATACAAATAATGTATCTATTAGAATGAATATGACTTAGGAAAGGAGACATAATTTTGAAGAGAAAAACAAAATACACAATAAAAAAATAAAATAAATAGAAATATGTTTCTTAAATAACTAGAGATTCATTTGACATACCTATTGGAATGAATACGAACTAATAAAGAAATACAAGTTTAATTATACAAAATACAACATGAAACTAGGATGAATACAAATACAAAAATGACATACATATTGGAATGAATACGATTTAAGAAAGGATACAAAATTCTAGTAAATAAAATAAATGCATTGTGAGAAAAGTATGTCAAATAACATATAAAAATACAACATGAAAACTACAATGAATACAAATACAAATGACATAAATATTGGAATGAATACGATTAAAAAATGATACAAAATTCTGACAAATAAAATAAATACACTATGAGAAAAGTATGTCAAGTAACATATAAACCTATAGGTGTTAAAATTTGTAAATTTTAAAAAATCAAAATTTTAAATGGATAAAACTCTAAGTTATTATCATAAAGTTTCATACCAATAAGTAGTTTTGAAAGATAAGACAAATAATGACCTTTAGGAAGAAGGAGGAGACCACCTATTGTAGATCTCATAATCTTTTTTAAGGAAAGTAATAAAGATTTTCAGCAACTTAATTTAATTTGAAATATTTCCCCCTTCTAGTTTGTTATTTCTTAATTATATTATGTTAAATTAAACAAAGAAAAAATTACATAAATCAACCCATAACAAACTAAAATATTGTCATTTTTAATAAATATTGAAAGTATTGCTAAGGGATCCTATTAAATGTCAAAGTATTGTTTTTTTGAAAAATTTCCCTTGTTTTAACTTGATCATTTTGAAGTACTTCGCTTGAAGAATTATGGACTGTGTGATTTTATGTTGTTACTTGAAAAACATATGTGCTTTCAACTATTTTTAGTTTTAATTAAGACTTTTGGAGCCTAATTCTCTTTCATGCACTGTTATTGTGTTAAAAGTATGTGTGGATTCATGATCTCTCTTTTATAGAGCCTCTAATTTTTAATTAAGATAGTGTTGTTACACGGGCTCAAGAAAAATCAAGTATTCAATCAAAGTTTTCAATTTAATCGCTTCATAGTGTTAGACTAGTCCATCTTCATGTCCTACATCTCAATTTAGTCAGTAACAAGAAAAATCAAGTCTCCAATCATTGCATATATAAAATATCAATTAATCGTTTCATCAACTGAAGATCATGAAGGCCCAAGAGAAAAGATTTGAGTAATAAATAGTTGCTAGAATACATTAATAAGTGAATATAATTATCTCAAGACGTGCAATATAGAGTAGCCCAATGCAACTATGAGAAACATAGTACTTATAGTATTATGAGACAATTAGTTTAAGACTTTAAGTAATGAGAATATGTTATAAAAAACATTATATCCTTGTTCTTATGAAAGTTATTCGAGGGAAAATAGTGATTTTTTTGTTTTTATGAAACCCATCAAGAACAAAAGTTCTCGCATTTAAAGATTTAGATAACACCGATTCTCTTATTATTTAATTGCTCTAAATTTATATACATTGAAGAGAACTTAAATAACTATTTCGAGCCTCGCAATGGAAATTTTCAGTTGACATATATCTTATATCAACCAACTTTAAAAGGTACCAACAAAATGTGATATATGCAATCAGGAAGCATATGTATATCTTGTTCTACACTCAAGGACATAACATCAGTACACTACAACGAATAGTAAAACCAAAGAAAGCCCATCCTTCTTCATTACAACCCGTGCAATCAGCAAGGAGTAGATTCGTTGTTGCGAACATTAGCATTTATTTCCTTAAAGTTCAAAAGTAGATAACAGTTAAAAAACACTATTTACTTTATCAAGAACAAAAGTCCCCAATGTTCCACATGCAAGCTATCCCCACACATGATCTATGGTTAACATGTAGCAAAAATCTCTTTCATTAGAAATTTCCCTACCAACGACATCTGCGACATGGATACTCTTAAGTCATAAGCAAAACTAGCCCCATTATCTTTATCTCCTAAGTTCCTATTAATTTATTCATTCTTCTTCTCCAACTTTCGATCTTTTACCTTTTTTGGTGTTTATCAAATTGTGTAATCATGAATATATATTTTATTGTATTTCCATTTAATTGTGCGTTAAAATAAATTAGGAATAAAACTTATTAAGTTTCCAAATGAAGCAGAAGTATGATAGACCATATTTATGTATATTTCACATTGTAATTAAATTAATTCCAAAACAAAGTAGGAATGTAACTTATTTATTTCCCCTATTCGCTAGGAATACAATTTATTATTTTTCCAAATGAAAGTAGGAAACTAAATAATTGATTTTCCCATTAGTTAGGAATACAATTAATTATTTTCCAAATGAACAAGGAATATAATTAGAAATTTTTCACAAAAAGTAGGAATACAATTATAGATTTTTCACAAGAACTAGGAATACAATTTATTAAGTTTCCGAAAAAATTAGAAATACAATATACTAATTTTACATGTGAACTAGGAATACAATTTATTTATTTTCCAAATATAATGAACTAGGAATGCAATTAATTAATTTTCCAATTAAGGTAGAAAAATATGGTAGGTTATCTCTCTATAAAGTTTCATGTCATTCTAAACTTATAATTCACTATTATTTTTTCTGTTCGTGCTCTTTTGAAGAACTCAAAAAACAAAAATCTCTACATTTTTTTGTTTATTTTTTTATTTAATTATTGGTATTGAAACATGAGTAACTCACATGTTTATTATCTTGGTGTTGTTATAAGAAATGTTAGTGATCGTGATTCCATAGATAGAATCTTAAGGGCAGGTGCAGCAGACAATCTTCAAGGTCAATCTGAGGCTTACATGGAGGAAAAAGAGGATGAAGATATATTGAGGTATTCTAAAACAAGAATTCATCATGTTGTTGTGCCTAAAGATGAAGTAAAAAATCCAACGAATACAAAAGAGATTTGTGGCATATGTCTTGGGAAATTTAAGCATGAAGAGACTATTGGGACACTTGGGTACGAACATGAATTTCACACATGCTGCATCAAAAAGTGATTGTTAAGGAAAAAAATTGTCCTATATGTCGAGCTTCAGTTTCCCTCTTTCCCATCAACAAAGACCATACAAATTCATAGCAATTAGGGATTTGTTTTATAGTGTTGTATTAGTAAGGTTCTTTTCGCTAAGTTTTCAAGACCAAGACACTTTATTGATATTTATTAGGTTTACCGCACGTGTGTTGCAAGTGGTAACCTCGTATTGGGATGCCTAGAAATATGAATTAGTATATATGGATTCTTCATTTGATTAAATGTACTTAATTCCAACTTGCGAAAATTCTCACATTCTTCATTTGATTAAATATATCAATTCTAAACTGTTGAATTTGTTAGGGTGTAATTTTCTGAAAGTTTAAAAGTCATCTATTTCATTTTGGGTTGCAAGTCAGTCAAATATAGTTAAAACTTTATAAATTTTGGTCATACCTTTTCTTTGTTTGTATCAAGGAAGTTCTCAACGTTGTGTAACATTGACACAAATAGGTGTTTGATTGTGCTACATATGTAAATGATGGGTATTCTTCTTCCGCCATTGGGAAACCAATTTTGAAGTTACATTTGGTAACCTGATTAATCGTTATTTTTCCTCCTAACCCAAAATGACTTTTTCAATCGTGAGGAACACACTTGTAGTGGGGTTGTGTGTGTTTCTGGCAGCCATGCTCTACCTTTGTATGTTGGGAAGGAGCTACATCTATTAGAGACTAAGAAGCAATAATTGTGAGCGTATTAATGTATTTGTACGACTTTCATCCATAAAAATGAATAAGTGGTATCATAAAGGAATAGTAGGGAACACAAGTGGTTACCACATCTTTAGATTCATGCTATTATGCAAAAATATCCAAGATATGTGTGTGCTAATATATCGTTGTGATTGTCCAAATGCTCAATTATGCGATTTAATTGTGCAATTGTATCCATAATCTATGTGTTTGTGATGTGGGGCTTACAATTCTTTGCCTTTGTGGCATCAAATTATTTTATTTGTGGTATTTCATTTGAAAGGATTGTTGGTCCATGGAGATTGAATAAGTCTTATAGTACTAAATTGGTGTTCAACAGGAGGAAAATGGGTAAAATATGCGTCACGAAACACTTTTTTATAGGTTTTAGTTTTCTAAAATTTATAATATCATATAACAATATTTAATTTATACCTTTTGGAATAATTTAATGTCTTAGATTTCGAGTGAAAATAAGTTGACATTATTTTATGAGGGGATTAATAAAACAAATGAAATTGGTCTAGCCGCAAAAGCGATAAGGTTAGAAGAAGAAATGTGTTAATTGTCATATTTCCCACTAAATTAGGTAATAACATACATACATACATTCTTTAAGCATGAGACGGAACTCTTAAAATATGGACATTCATTTACTTGGATACAAAACTCATTGGTCAGCTACACTATCAAGGAAGTTATCTTTTGCCTCACTTTTAAATTTTTTTAGTTTGGATTAGGAGATGTTCTTCATAGGTTGTCTTTCCCCTCTTGCTTCACGGTCTTACAGATTGTACTTCTTCTTTCACTATGTTTGGTACTTCATATTCAAGGGCAGTGGAGGAGCCACCTTTGCAACTAGGGGAAACTGAATAAGTTTTATTCCTAATTAATTTTAACTTATAATTAAATGGAAATACAATAAAATATATATTCATAATTACATAATTTGATAAATACCAAAAAAAGGTAATAGATAGAAAGTTGGAGAAGAAGAACGAATAAATTAGTATTCCGCGCTAATTAAGATCAAAGTAGTTTAATTTGCTTCAATAAATGTTCAGTACTTGCAAGGAAACATTGGTTATGTCAACATTATTGACAAAGTGAAAGACAATTCGCCTTTGGTTGACCCGATATGTAAAATAAAGGGACAATATCCTAAAGGAAATATTCAATTAGCTATTAACAACATGGAAACCACTAATTTTTGTGTGAACAAAAATAGGAAATTATCTAATAGACACAATGAAGCAGAACTATAGATATTATGTTAGACCTTAACAATTGTACCACAATAGTTGTGGTTCCTCCTTTTCCCCTACTAAATTATTATTGAAGAAGCGCACTGTATCAAACTACAACCCTATCATATGTTATACCTAGGTTTTATTGGCAAAATTATCCATGTACTTCGTACTTATTTCTTACTCTATCTAGAGGCACGACAGGCCCCTTAAAATACTTCTCAAGAATATAAATAATGTAGAGTGCATTTAGTTTGACGATGAAGACACCAAGTACTTAAGCTAATATTATTATTCTTAGGAAGTTGTTGAATGAAGCACATAATGTTAATGTCCCTAATATGCAATGCCTTGTTGTTTTATATATGTGAAAAGAAACATAATTTAGTAGTTGTTGAGAAAATGGTATATGGAAATCTTATTAATTATTAGAACATGATTATCACCTTCATCTGAGCTTTTTCTCCCTTTGATGTTGTTGCATTCCTTGTACGTTTTGCAAAAGGGTCAAAGAAGGCATTCAACGTAGAGCTTTTCCTCAACAAGGTACTCATTCTTTTAGTCATTATTTTAATTGTAAATCATGAAAAATGATATCTTCGTAAACAAAAAATCACCTTCACTTGACATGCAAAAGGGCATACCAAATTAATGATACCCTGGTTACCTTATGATAAACATATTGTTCAAGATTCTTTAACCACATATACCTTCATAACCCACACATCTATCATAGTCAAGGTAGATTGAAGAATTATAGAGAGATCATTTCCTAACATTTCGAGGTACGGCGAGAAATAATACATTTCTTCTCCACAGCAAAGGTTCTCCATTTTTGTCACGATCCAAAAATAAACGTGATAACACTTGTCTATTCTCACCTAGACAAGTCATCCTCAACCCAACAAAAAAAGAATGAAATGTAAAATTACAGTAAAAATACGAACAAGATAAAGTGGAAACCTTATTCTTCGATTAAAACCCCCAAAACATGGTTATCACGTGAACAACGAACAAGATACATAACTATGAAATTAAAAATACATATAAGTCTCAATTATTATTTCTCAAATAGTACAAAGTGTATGAAAATGAAAAAGAGGTCGTCGAATTATAAGGAGTTACCTCTTCAAAACCTTGACAAGCCTCGAACTCGGAGAAAGAGAGAGAAGTCACGCGAGGCCGGACTCGCAACCTACACAAGTGTATAATAAATGGGTGTGTACTATCAACAAGATACACAAGCAGCCTACTAAAAAAGTAACTAACTAGAAATCGAATACCCCTTACACTCTAGCCGAACCTCCTCAAACTACAACTTGCACCAAAGTCAACCCAACCTAGAAATTCTACAATACACGACTAACAGGCCCAACAGTCTCAGTTCAATAACCATAATTCAATAATTAAGAGAATCAAATAAGCAAATCTCAAACTCAAGTAGTTCAGTGACATGCAACAAGTACACCAATCTCAAATTTCAAACAAGTCACGCATATGCATTAAATACCTCAAGTCACAATAATCTTTTGTTGAGACCATTTCACATTGGCTTTATAACCATTGCCGGAAATGAATTCGACATATTAACACTCGTCGAAAACTACCTCGTCCAAATCATAGTTGATGACAATGACCTAACCATAATAATCGGCATCTGGATCATCACAATGTCCAGCAATCAATGCACAAAATAAACATCACACCACATAGAAGAGACGACAAATTACACAATTTAAGTCCACGTTCATGCTTTCAAACATTTCATCAATCAATCAATAAGGTTTACATTAGGGAAATTGACATCATGATGTTCAACACATAACCTTTTTCGTTTCAACCCCTTTTTATTTATTAAGATGTATCAAGTAACAATTTAAACCCTGCACCCCATCCCCATTACTCACAACACAGAATAAACGAAGGAAATATACAAATTCAACTAGAATACAAGGTATAGGAAACCACTTACCTTAAAACGATCAACAATTACTTCAAGAGTTGAGTCTTTCCCTTCCGAACCACTTCTAAAGTCACACAATCTAAATAATCAACTATTCAAAATCATCTACCATAAATCACAATACCCACACTAATTTTCCTAAAAAATGGGTCAATCAACACAAACCCTAATTTGAAAAAGAAGGTTTGAATTTGGAAAATAATACCCGAAAACATTACTCAAGGGTTTAGGAACTCATTAGAGAAAACCGTTTCAAAAAAACGAAAAAAATCACTTCAAAATTACCATTGTAGTGAAGAACACGAGTTCATGAAAAACATCCACAATCACCAATAAAAATCTCATATTTTGGTGTTAAAACTTTTAATTACTTAATCAATAAAAATTGAAGGTTTAATTAGGATCTAGAAGGCTTACCCAAAATGATATATTACTGAAAATCCCTTCAAAAATCGCCACCAAGGTCTCCCCAAGCTCAAAATTGATTAAATGGGGGCTTAAACCCCGAAATTACAAGCCAACACCCTCTTTTATGTCACAAAAGCGACCTGGGGTTTGCTTGAGCAAACTCTACTAAAACACGGGCATCGCAAAACTGACACCTCCTTTTCAAAAGCGAAGATCGCTTAAGCGAAGGTGTCTCCAGTAAAGGTCAACATGGGTTGAACCTTCGCAAAACCGAACCTCGCAGAAGAGAGCCAACTTCCACAAAAGCGGAGGTGCACCAAACTCATACATCATAAAATCACCCAACTCTTAAAATATCAAATCGACCCTTGAGATTCATCAGAACCCCGTGAACACAAACTACATATGCTAATCGGTTATACTCGACACTCTGGACTCAATGGAATAGTGAAAACATGAATATGAAGTCTCCCTGAGCCGAAATTCGTGAAAATCACAGGGAGCTAATTCGTAGCTTAAAAAGGTAAAACAAGTTCGGTACCCCTCAAAAAAACAACTAAGACCTCACCTACGCCTAAAATCATCCTCCAAATCCAACAAAATTATCAGAATTTCAATCTGAGCATTTGAAAACCAAATGTGACCAAAGGCAATGCTAAGGCTAAACTTTTATAATTTCAAAACTTATGACCTTAAATCTTCAAAAATACTCGAAATCTGATACCAACAATTTTCACGGATTAGATTTAACATTGATGGACTGATGGAATCTACAGAACTCCATTTTAACACTCAAAACTCTATATGACCCCCTAATACCACTTTAATAACAACTCAGACTTTAAAACTCACAATCTTATAAGATTCACAACATTCAACTCAAAGCTCAACACGAACCTTTCAAAATCAATCATAACAGACTCGGGGCTTATATCAGGAGGACTAAAATGTTAATTTCTATAGAAAAACCAAAAATGACCAATCGGAATATTGCAATGTTTTCCATCTCCCTTCACATAAGTCAACAAAAAGGTAACCTAATCATTATAATAACCAAAAAGCTTATTTATAATAGCGCAATAAAGCTTCTCATTCACAAGCATACCTAATTTATAGATTTGAATCACATTTACAAATCATACAAACGTTTCCAAGAACTATTATTCAAACTATATATTTTTTCCACATTGTAGTGTGAATTGTCATCACCATATTTTTGTAGATAACCATTACCTTATAATCATTGTGAAGTTCATTGTATTCAAAACCATACATGTAAAAGGAACCAGTTTCAGAACTAGATAAGTTGCTGATCTACTTAATTGGTAAATTCTAGAGAAATACCTTTTTTTCTCTCAATGGCAATACAAATCAACGAATTGAAGGAACCCACCAACTTAATAGATTCATAGGATATTTTTGCAGGATAATCCAAGTCAATTGTCCTAGTAACATGGTCATAAAATAAAGAACTAACGAAATAATTCATAAGATTGTTCTGATGTGAATCAATCCTTAGCACACTACAAAAAGAAATAAGTCAATTAAAGGGTTTAAAATTCCAAATTGCGGGGGTTACTAACCCCCGCTTATTGTTGTGGTTGTAGTTTCTGAGACTCACACAATTGCGTCTATCACTTCGCTATGTAGTGTTTTTTGAAAAAGGGCGCAAACAATTTGTGGTGGTTATTTGTTTCATTTTTTGGGGGTTGTAAAGGTCTTTTTTTTTTTTTGTTTTAAATCAAAAAATTTTATTAATCACCAAAATAGTAATACAAGCTATCCCACTAAACAGATAACAAAACAGTAACACATTCTAAAAACTACATTTATCTAAGAAACGTCTGACTGCTATATTAGCTCTAACACAACATACACATGCTATTCTTCTGGCTATATTCTCCATTGTGGTCTCTTGCTTCTAAAAAATTCTTGTATTCCTCTCCTTCCATAGTGCATATATATACTCTACATAAATCAATATCAGAGCTTGTGCTTGGGGCTTTTTACCTTTAGACATTACTATGATCCATTGTTGGCTAAAATAGCACAACTATTAGAATTTTGATTTATCCATTGTAGTAGCCTCCTCCACAGCATGCGAGCAAATATACAATCATAGAACAAATAATCTCTTGTTTCTTCTTCGTGCTTACACATAACACATACAGGTTCCACTTGCATTTTCCATTTCAGCATTCTATCTTTTGTGAGGAGCCTATTTTGAGCCCGCAACCATAGTGTAAAGATTTCTATTGGCCTTGCTGAGTTAGAAAAAATAAGATTTCTCCATTCTACATTCGGAAAACTGCCAAGTATATGTTTATAAGCTTGTTTGATCATACTTTTATTCCATGCGGCTTCATTATGGAATATATGCAACATCTCTTTTGCCCCCAGAATCTTTCTAACCATCCAAAAAGCTTGAGCAGGAACTCTGACCTCTTCCATACTTTGGTCTTTGATGTAGTAACTGTGAATCCATTTTATCCATAGCTTGTCTTGCTTTTGTTCTATATCCCAACACATTTTTAATATGGCTGCTTTGTTCCAAACTTTTAAATTCACCATGTTCAAGCCTCCAGTAGACTTAGTTGTACACATCTTATACCATGAAACAAGTGTTTTCTTTGTGATCACATTTTCTCCTGACCAGATATAACTTCTACAATAAGCTTGGATTATTTTCATCACTTTTGCTGACATCACAATTATTTGAGCCCAATAAGCTTGAACTCCAAATATCACTGTCCTAACTAGTTTTACTCTCCCTGCATAAGATAATTTCTTTGCTGTCCAGGAAGAAATTTTTGCCATAATTCTATCAATCAAAAATTGCCATTGAACAATGCTGAGTTTTTTGGTGGCCAAAGGAACTCCTAGATATCTAAATGGTAGTTCTCCAAAACTATAGCCCAAATCCTGCTGAATTTGATTCTGAACCATACATGGGACCCCTCCAAAATACATAGCACTTTTTGATAGATTTGCCTGCAATCCTGAAGCTGCTGTGAATACAGAAAACTTTTCCTGCAACATGTAAACAGATTCTGGATCTCCTCTTGCAAATATTAGTAGATCATCTGCAAAACTTAGGTGAGTAATCTTGAGCCTGCTGCACTTTGGATGATATTTGAACTGCTTGTGATTTGCCAAGTCATTTAAATTTTTGCTCAAATATTCCATGACTATAGCAAAAAATATGGATACATAGGATCTCCTTGCCTTAATCCTCTATCTGCCTCAAAAGGTTTGGTCAGTTCTTCATTGATTAAAATTGAGTAAGAAATAGTGGTTACACATTCCATTACCCACTCTATAAATCTCTTAGGAAATCCCAATCCTGCCATTACTTGTTCTAAGAACCTCCAGTCAACAGTATCATATGCTTTTTGAATATCCACTTTTATCATACATCTAGGTGAAACACTTTTCCTATTGTATGCTTGTACTAGTTCATGTGCAAGAATGATGTTGTCTGCTCCTTTCCTCCCTGGAATGAAACCTGCCCGAGCTTCTGAAATCACAGTTGCTATCACCTTCTGAAATTCGATCAGCCAACACCTTTGCTATGATTTTATAAAGTACAATACAACAAGCTATGGGTCTATATTCTCTAATATTTGATTGATTTGGTACCTTAGGCAGCATCGTAACAGATGTACAATTAACAGCTTTGTATAATTTGCCAGTCTTGAAGAACTCCCTTACTGTTTCATTGATATCATGCTTGATTATTGGCCATGCCTTCTTATAAAAAACAGCATTGTATACATCTACACCTGGAGCCTTATCATCACCTATTGAGCAGAATCCATCGTAAATTTCCTTCTCAGTTACCTCTGCACATAAAGTCAGTTGTTGAGTGTGATTCAAAGTTGATTCTGTCTTCATGATAGTCCTACTCACAACAGTAATATTTATCATTGCAGTTCCCATTAAAGATTGGTAGAATGTGATTATCTCTTTTCGAATTTCATCATGTTCCACAAGTTTTGCACCAGCTACAGTTGTTAGTTCAACAATCTGCTTCCTATGTCTCCTCTCCTTAATCATTGCTATGAAGTATTTATTGTTTGAATCCCCCAATTTAATCCAAGTTGCCCTTGATTTTTGTTGGCTAATGCTCTCTTCAATATTTGTCCACTTTTCTAATTGAATTAACAACTCTTTCTCTTCCAATGCCAAGCTATCAGTATACTTTTTTGAGAAGTTCAATTGTACAATCTTTAAAGTATTTCTGATGTGATGAATCCTCTCAGTAGAACCTCTGTAATTATTGTCATTCAGCTTTCTGAGATGAGACTTTAATTCCTTTAATTTTGACAAATGCACCTTAATTTATTACCTGGTATGCTGCCTGACCAACTTCTTTGCACTATTGATTCAAATTCCTCATGTCTTGCCCACACATTAAAGAACCTAAATGGGGTTTGAGTGTTGCTTGGCTTTAGTTTCATATCCAACAGCATAGGGGAGTGATCTGATATATGAGGCAGTTTGTAATCTACTACCAGCTGTCCATATTGCATCTTCCATTCATCATTTCCTATAGCCCTGTCTAGCCTGCTATATATTCTGTCCGATCCCATTTGCTTGTCAGACCATGAATAAAATTCTCCTTTCCAAAGTAATTCATTCAAGAAAAAGTCTTGTACACAATCAGCAAAATACTTTATTTCAGCCCTTGTGACAGGAGCTCCATTAAGCCTATCTTGATTTTGCAAAAGAGCATTAAAATCTCCCCACACAAGCCAAGGTTGAGGACTAGCCATGGATCTGATGTCATTCCACAACACTTTCCTCTGCTCTATAGTATTGTATCCATAAACCACAGTCATATAACAATCGATCTTCTTGTCTCTACTCAAGACTTTACAGTGGACATATTGTGCACCTTGAGATAATGATTTGGGGTGATGAACTTCCGCTAATTATTTTGACAAACATGTATTTTGCAGGATTGTAACCTCCGTAGTTTTATGAAAAAAATTTATGGTTAATTCATTTTTATATAATTAGATTAGAAGTAATATAAAGGGAAAATGAACAAGTACCCCCTAGACTATGACCGAAATTTCAGAGAAACACCTTAACTAGACTAAGGTCATACTAATCCCCCTAAACTTATTCTTTTGTAATTTTGGGCAACTTTGTCTTACGTGGCACACTACGTGACTCCATGCAATTGAGACACGTGGGAGATATTTGGATGCCGCGTAAGCCAAAAAGGAGATGTGAGTTATCTGAACGCATGCTCGTCCCCAATTTGGTGCTCAATACTACTCCCAGAATATACTAGTTCTTATGTTTTTAAAATATACTTCTTTTATAATTTGAGATTAGTGCTCAAAACTTATCTAAAAGGCTATTTTTAAAATCTCAATTTCTCTGCTTGCTTCATTTTAGTAAACTATAACTCTTTTATTATAACTAGCCCGAAGTCTTTGGAAATCTTAGTTTCCGTTCTTTTTTAAATGTGAAAATGTTTCTTTTAAACCTCTTTGGGAATACATAGTCTCCATATACTTCTTTGGAAAAAGAACTTCAACTTTAGTATTTACTGAACTGAACTCTTAAGTCTTAAAACAAAGTTAAAACATTGCTAAAAACTCTTGAAAACTTTTAAGAACTTTGCTTTGACTTGCTTCTTAACTTCTAGACTTGACTCTTAACTTCTTTAACTTTGAACTTAACTTTTCTTGAATTGGATTTGGATTCAAGGTTCATGATCTCATGTTTATGGATGATGTCATGAGGTTTATATGTACCTTAGAGTGATGGAATCAACTAAGAAACACAGGTACATCACTTAGGAACTAGTGCGAAAAGTGGGGAAAGAATGGGGAGAACTGGTGTCCTTGGCGCTCTAAGAGACGCGGTGCACCAACCCTCAAAGTTCAGAGAACTTTTTGTGGCGCTCTGTCTAGCGAGATGCGCCAGAGGCCAAAGTTCAGAGGAACTTTTGTGGCGCTCTAGCAGGTGCGGCACCCCAACCCTTGCCTAGAAAACCTCAGACTTTTCTCTTTCGTTTATCATGTATAAACCCTCCAAACTTCCATGGTTATTTCCCCAAACACTTACGATCATTAGTACTATTCGAATACACTAGATTCAACCCAAAATTACATCCGAAAATATGAATCAAACCATCAAGAAACTTCAACTAAACAACCCACAAGAATTCAAACAAATTACATCAAGAACTCAAAGGATTTCTTTTCAAAACAAACATTATTTAGATGAATTGAAGCATGATTGGCGCGTGGGTGAACTAAACCAACACTATGTGATCTCACATACCTTGTATGGATCGCCCCCGATGAACTCCACTCACAAAACTTGAACGTCATTGGCGATCTCTTGATTTCTCTTCTATTTTCTCTTCTTTTCTCTCTTCTCCAAGCCCTAGAGTAAGTTCTATCTTTCTAAACTGAACAAAGGTGTGGTTTTACCCCAATTAATTCCTAAAAATGAATTAATATAATTAGTCAAGGAAAAGACAACTTTGCCCTTCCCAAATCTGGATTGGATTTTCCTTAATCCAACAGCACAACTTCCGAAAGACATAACTCACTCCTCCGAACTCGACGCAAACTCGGCGTAGTTGGAAAGGTTATTATAAGGGATTTCCAACCATATAAGGAACTACCCCTAAATCATCCTGAGCTAGGAGTTATGGTCATTTGAAGTTTATCAAAAACTCACTTTTTAACTTACTTAAAATTTCCAGATTTTCTTGTTCTTTCCAAAAAATAAATATTTTCAAATTCTAAACTCTTTTCTATTTCTTTCTAGTTGTGAGATGTTACATACATATAGAGTTCAATGTAAATTTTGTATTAAAAAATATAAATATGAGATCGATGGTTTATAAAGACACCCATACAAAGGTAGAGAAGATGATAGTATTTGGTGATACCTTAAAGTGTAAACTTTCTCTTCTTCTTCTTTTTTTCGATTCTTTTTTCATAAAAGTAGTAAATCATGTTCTAAGTTTTGTATAAATTTGTTTGTTATCAATAAAAAGTGTTGAAAGCTCATTAACCCTTTGAGGTTTTATTCATCATTTATGTCCTCTTACAAAGTACAAAGTTCAATAATCTCAAATATTAATACAAAGTTACAATATAATATGAAAAGATTTTAGTTTGACCCATTAAATCTGACTAATCCCTTAAGAGGCAAGGGTTGGATCAACTAGTATTTTCTCCCAGAACCCTAACCCCTACACCAAACCTAAGTGTAACTCAATCTTTCCTAGAATCGAGACCATTAAGGTTGACCTTTAATGGACCAAGTTGGACCCAACCAGCCCAATAGTTAGGTTGAGCTAAAAAAAATTTTTATTTATTAATCATCCAAAGCCTACTAATTCAGATTTGCCTAAGCTTATTAGGAATGATAAAAACAATCTCTCTCAAAAATCTCTTCATATTAAAAGTTTGATTTAAAAAAATCTATATAAGAACTGAGTTAACCTTGGACTAATACTTACATGTAGCTCGAAGGGCACCAATGATTACAATAGAGTAGGAAAGAATGCATAACCTTTGACCAAACGATACATGAACAAGAAATATAGAGTAATGAAAAGTTCATTTATATATTGGGATAAGTCAGCCAAAGAACCTTATTCACAATATTGTTGAATCATTAAGTAGCTTGACATGTAAAGAGAGAATCAAATTAATTACCTTTTCCTTTTATTTTTTTCCTTTTTAAGTAAAATAAAAATGGACACACACAACTAATAATTTCCCTTGATTTCAAATTTACTAAATCTGATTACCTCATACATGGTAAAATCATAAATGTGTACAAACCCCTTACTTGGAGAAACTTTGACTTCACATATAGGATTGTTTGGGGAAAAAATTAAAATGAAGGAATAGAATAGATAAGGGAAAAGCTCATAGAGTTAAAAAAACATTTCTATGTTCACACTATTTGGCAAGCAAAATGAAATGACAATAATGTCCATTACATACATATAATTCGACCAAAAAAAACTTTAGGTTCTATCGAAAATCTTCCTTGGATCCATTGCCTTAAGGGTAAAACTCGAAGAAATGTCCCACATTTCCTCATCGAACATATCTCCATTATATTGTCTCTTGAAATATAATGGACAGTTAGAAAACTGGGGGCCCGTTTGACCTTATGTTCTTCTAAACAAAATTTTACTTGACTAAAAAAATTGTCTACATTACTTCAATTGTTGTCTTGCCAACTAAGTACACTTCAAGGCAAAAATAGATTAGCTATAAAATCCCACTAGTAGTTTTATGTGTCTTCTTCAAATGCCATTTTCAGAAAATTGATACACTCTAGAGAGGAGAAAATTGGAAGAAACGAAATGAATAGCTCTAATTCATCCCCTTTTGAGACAAATGAGCAGGTACATATATATATATGTGTGTATCTTTACTAATTTTCAATTGTTATTTTTGTTAATTTTAATAATCTAGAGTTAGGTTTCTTATAATCGGATTTTAATTCATTCGAAATTGATTGTTTTTTGCTATATTTTTGTATAATTCTTATCATTTTTTTATGCATTTGTATTTCAAAAAGGAAATTGAAAATTATATTTTTCCTTTGATTGTTGATAAAATTTCATGAGGCTATATGTTTGATATCATCTTACTTTATTTCTATAAAAGATAGCAATTTTTCAAGAAATTGAATTTGGATCTACTATGTGAAGTTGGGTTATGACTGAATTTGGATCTAAATTGTATATATTAGGAATTTTTCCAGACTAATTTTATGATAGAATTACTTCTTACTGTTATTTTAGATAATATTTCAATAGATTTAATCAGTCAAAAATTTCTACTAATTCGAGGGTAAAATTGAGTTATGTAGCAATTTATAAATATTTCAATCATTGAATTTACTCCTAATTTTATATTGCAAAGTCTTTTCTTGATAACTCTTTCATGTTAGATATGTATAGATGTCTTTACAAAATAAAAGATTTTTTTGACGATTTTATATCATATGTCTAGTAGTTGTTTATTAATAAAAGAAAATTAAAATATTCTTAGTAAGGAAAACTATAAGAAGGGGGGAGACTATATGAAGGGGACTAAACCTTACTTACATATCCTAATAAGGTAACAAACCTCATCCAATTATTAGCACATATGAATAAAATAAGAGTTAAAAACGCACTAGGTATACTGTGATTACACGTTTATTTATTACACTTTATGATGATATGTTTAAGTAGTTCAAAATTATAAAAGACAGAGAAAATTGAGTCATCAACCCTAAATTTTAGGCAAGTATTAATGTGTAAAAGGATATAATGTCTCATTTTCTTGCCATGTTACAAGGGAGGCGGGAGGCGTCGTGTGCTTTAACGACTTGTTGTATCGTAAAATTAAACGTGTAGCGATTTTGTAATTTTAACTAAAATCTACTTTGACGTCATGTACATATTTTTTTTCTCTCATGCTATCTAGAATATGTCAAACTTTCAACGGTTTTGTATTCTAGTTGTTCATTCTACTTCTTTTCACGTTAGAAAGGGAGCATTTTCACGACATAGAAATGATAATTTTACCCTAAATCATCCCATAAAACCCTATTTTCTATGTCTTTGTTGAGTTCTTTCTTTCTACTTGGTTCATGGACTTGATCCGAGCTTCTCTCTCTTAATTCGGGCTTTGGAGCCACTAGTTATACTTCAATAACCCCCCTAACCATGTCAAGACAACTTCCTATTTGCTACAAACCAAACTTACTAGTATGTTAGAGTCGTATCTTTTTTCTTCAAACCCTTTTTTCAACCTACGAATATATCATCTTCTTGAAAAATCAACATAAAAAGATGAAGTAAAATAAAATTTTATTCACATGTAAACTCTAAACTCTATTACATGTATAGTGGGTTGTAAGAGAAAATAATAGTTTTGTATCAGTTATGGGAAGGTACCTGACTCATAATTGATGAATTTGTAGGCTTGATTTCTATTGAACGAATGTCAATAGGATCCTTCAATAAGACTATTAAATTATACTTTGTAGGAGATCTATTGTGGCCAAGGATACTCCTCTATCTTAATATTTTGAGTTTGGAAGAATTTACTAATATTATTTCCTAATATTTCGATTGGCGAATTTGTTAGCCGTATTTATAAAATATCCCTATTCCTATTTGGAGGTGAGGCAAAAAAATACTTGATGAATCCTAAAAATTCTCTAATATAAAATCAAAGTTGATAAAAGTTAACTTAAGTCTCATAGTCATTCCTTTATTGAATACTTCCATATGCTTGACTAAATAGAAAAAATCAAGCTTACCAATCGTAAAAGAATCATTCATTTATTATTGGTGTGCATCATCAAGGGTGTGATCATATGGATGAAATTCCTTCATTCTTAATAATATCTCATTTGAACCATCTAAATGGTGAAAGCTTGTTATGAAACATTTTCCCCTCAATGGAATCTATGTGATCCAAATCTAAATTAATGTGTTTCGAATGTACCAGATGTATCTCTAAAAAGAAGAACTGCCACAAAGGCTCATAGTAGGGGATGTGGTTTCTCTCTGCAATGGAAAGATAAGGGATGAGGTTTATACAAATTATATGAGTACTAGGATCGTTTGGTGTTTAAGATGAGATTAAATATCCCACGCTTATGTTTGAGATTAGATTAATATGTATTTTGTTGACGATGTAAAGAAGTAAAGTCTTGGTTTCGAGATTAGATTAATATTCAACATAAGATGAAACCTCGCGGAAAGGTCAAGAAAATCTTAACATTCATTTCTCATTATACATAAAGAAGTGAAGTCTTAGTTTCTCTTTAAGTTTATACTCTAAACAAGCCTTAGTAGAATCTTAAACCTTGATGGATCATTAGCTTGATAAGTGTTTTATTTTCTTAATTATTCTTTTAATATATGTATATTTGATGAAAATATCGTTTCAAGTAAATTTATTGTTCAAATAATGAGAAGGACTGTTTTAAGAGATAATTAGCTTGATAAGTATTTTTTATTTTCTTGTACTATGTATATTTAATGATAATATTACTTAAGGTTAGATTACTATATTTTGGAAGTGAGAGATTTGTAATGAGATATCAGATCAAATGAAAATATCATAACCTATTTTGTATTTGTAGGGAGAATTGGAACCTAGCAGGAATATGCCAACATGGCTAGGGCCACTTTTGAAGAAGACATACTTTGGTGCATGTTTGGTGCATGATGAACTTGAAAAGAATGAACTGAGCAAGTATTGTATCACATGCAATTCAGATTTATGCAAGCATTGCATCTGTACAAACAAACACAATGATCATGACCAGCTAAAGATTTATCGACATGTTTACAAAGACGTTGTTCTTCTCGAGCAGATGGAGAAGTATATTGACTGTAAATTAATTCAGGTAAATTTAAATTGATATAGACGGTTACAACTAGAAAGAAACGTAAGTTTTTTTCTAGATGTATCCTTGATTCGTCTCTGTTTGGACCCACTAGTTAAGTCTACCCATTGGTGTGAAGTTGAGATTGAACAAAAAGGCTAAAGTTTAATCATTTTTGGTTAGAACTTAAGATACATTTGGTTGATTTTTTTTATGTTTGCCTGAAGTTCTTGTACATATCGATGAAGTTCAGCTATTTTTGTTTGAAAATTATGCAAAAATATCGGAACTTTAATTATTATTTTTAAAAAAAATATATAATTAGCATCTATATGTTAGTGATGTGATATATATAATTTTCTATGTGCAGCCATACAGATGCAACAAGAAATTGGTTATTTCTTTGAATCCTCTGCCGCATTGTGGGTCTGGCTCTTTAATTGTTGGAGATCCTACTTGTCTCACTTGCAAAAGGATATTGCATGACCCTCAACTGTTTCAATTCTGTTCCATTGCTTGTCAGGTACATATCACTCCCTCCGTCTCAAATTAAGTAGTTGTTTTGCAATGATTGTTATTTTATTTTTTAATATTTTTATGAAATTGAATTCTGGAAATTAAGGTTGATCAAAAATAGTCTCTCTACTTCCACAAGGTAGTGGTAAGGCTTGAGTATATTCTACAATCCCCAGACCTCATTTGTTAGATTTCATTGGATATGTTGTTGTTGTTGTTGTATAATCCAAAATAGAATGTTGAAATTGAAAAAAATGTATTCCCTCTTCCACAATTTATGTGATATTGTTTGAATTGACATGAATTTTAAGAAAGAAAGAAAGACTTGAAATTTATGGTCCAAAATCTCTCATTAAAAGTAAAATAAGTACTTTAAATACAAATTGTTGTTGGGGTTTCTTAATGTTTTAGTATATACGTATACTTTTGGGAACTGTAAATGAACTTTAGCCTTATTAATATATTTGATAAGTGGTTATTGTTGTATTGAACTTGAGTTCTTTACACCAAATATAGGGGAAATACCCTTTTTGATACAAATTTAAAAAAATGATGATACACTTAAATTAAGATAGATAGAGTATTATTATATATTTACACTGTCAATACACATAAATATTTTTTGGAATAACATATGTTATGATGAAATTTGTAGGTGGAAGCCAAATGGGAAAAGATTGTTGAGACGAAGCGGAAGCGCAAGAGGAAGGGAATTCCTCACAGAGCTCCTTTAAAATAAACATGCTTTGTTTTAATTTGATCATTTTGAAGTACTTTGCTTGAAGAATTATGGACTGTGTGATTTTATGTTGCTACTTCAAACATATGTGCTTTCAACTATTTTTAGTTTTAATTAAGACTTTTGGAACCTAATTCTCTTTCATGCATTGTTATTGTGTTAAACGTATGTGTGTATTCATGATCTCTCTTTTATAGAGCTTCTAATTTTTAATTAAGATAGTGTTCTTACACGGGCTCAAGAAAAATCAAGTATCCATCAAAGTTTTCAATTAATCGCTTCATAGTGTTAGACTAGTCCATCTTCATGTCCTACATCTCAATTCAGTCAGTAGCAAGAAAAATCAATTCTCTAGTCATTGCATACATAAAATATCAATTAATCGTTTCATCAACTGAAGATCATTAATGCCCAAGAGAAAAAATTTGAGTAATAAATAGTTGCTAGAATACATTAATAAGTGAATATAATTATCTCAAAACGTGCAATATAGAGTAGCCCAATGCAACTATGAGAAACATAGTACTTTATAATATTATGAGACAATTAGTTTAAGACTTTAAGTAATGAGAATATGTTATAAAAAATATGATATCCTTGTTCTTATGAAAGTTATTCGAGGGAAAACAATTTTCATTATGAAACCCATCAAGATCAAAAGTTTTCGCATTTCAAGAATTAGATAACATTGATTCTCTTATTATTTAATTGCTCTAAATTTATGGACATTAAATAGAACTTAAATAACTATTTCGAGCCTCGCAATGGAAATTTTCAGTTGACATATATCTTATATCAACCAACTTTAAAAGGTACCAACAAAATGTGATATATGCAATCAACAAGCATATGCATATCTTGTTCTACACTCAAGGAAATAACATCAGTACACTACAACGAATAGTAAAACTAGAGAAAGTCCGTCCTTCTTCATTAAAACCCGTGCAATCAGCAAGGAGTAGATTCGTTGTTGCGAACATTAGCATTTATTTCGTGAAAGTTCAAAAGTACATAACAGTTAATAAAACACTATTTACTTTATCAAGAACAAAAATCCCCAATGTTCCACATGCAACCTATCACCACACATGATCTATGGTTAACATGTAGCAAAAATCTCTTTCATTAGAAATCGCAAGTCTTGTTTAAGCAAAAAGATGAGATCTATTTCCCTACCAACGACATCTGCGACATGGATACTCTTAGTCATAAGCAAAACTAGCCCCATTATCTTTATCTCCTAAGTTCCTATTAATTTATTCATTCTTCTTCTCCAACTTTCGATCTTTTACCTTTTTTGGTGTTTATCAAATTGTGTAATCATGAATATATATTTTATTGTATTTCCATTTAGTTGTGCGCTAAAATAAATAAGGAATAAAACTTATTAAGTTTCCAAATGAAGAAGAAATATGATAGACCATATTTTTATATATTTCACATTGTAATTAAATTAATTCAAAAACAAAGTAGGAATATAACTTATTGATTTCCCCCATTAGCTAGGAATACAATTTATTATTTTTCCAAATGAAAGTAGGAATGTAAATAATACTCAATTATGCGATTTAATTGTGCAATTGTATCCATAATCTATGTGTTTGTGATGTGGGGCTTACAATTCTTTGCCTTTGTGGCATCAAATTATTTTATTTGTGGTATTTCATTTGAAAGGATTGTTGGTCCATGGAGATTGAAATAAGTCTTATAGTACTAAATTGGTGTTCAAAAAAGATGAAAATGGGTAAAATATGCGTCATGAAACACTTTTCTTTAGGTTTTAGTTTTCTAAAATTTATAATATCATATAACAATATTTAATGTTATACCTTTTGGAATAATTTAATGTCTTAGCTTTCCAGTGAAAATAAGTTGACATTATTTTATGAGGGGATTAATAAAACAAAAGAAATTGGTCTAGCCGCAAAAGCGATAAGGTTAGAAGAAGAAATGTGTTAATTGTCATATTTCCCACTAAATTAGGTAATAACATACATACATACATTTTTTAAGCCTGAGACGGAACTCTTAAAATATGGACATTCATTTACTTGGATACAAAACTCATTGGTCAGCTACACTATCAAGGAAGTTATCTTTTGCCTCACTTTTAAATTTTTTTAGTTTGGATTAGGAGATGTTCTTCATAGGTTGTTTTTCCCGTCTTCCTTCACGGTCTTACAGATTGTACTTCTTCTTTCACTATGTTTGGTACTTCATATTCAAGGGCAGTGGAGGAGCCACCTTTGCAACTAGGGGAAACTAAATAAGTTTTATTCCTAATTAATTTTAACTTATAATTAAATGGAAATACAATAAAATATATATTCATAATTACATAATTTGATAAATACCAAAAAAAGGTAATAGATAGAAAGTTGGAGAAGAAGAACGAATAAATTAGTATTCCGCGCTAATTAAGATCAAAGTAGTTTAATTTGCTTCAATAAATGTTCAGTACTTGCAAGGAAACATTGGTTATGTCAACATTATTGACAAAGTGAAAGACAATTCGCCTTTGGTTGACCCGATATGTAAAATAAAGGGACAATATCCTAAAGGAAATATTCAATTAGCTATTAACAACATGGAAACCACTAATTTTTGTGTGAACAAAAATAGGAAATTATCTAATAGACACAATGAAGCAGAACTATAGATATTATGTTAGACCTTAACAATTGTACCACAATAGTTGTGGTTCCTCCTTTTCCCCTACTAAATTATTATTGAAGAAGCGCACTGTATCAAACTACAACCCTATCATATGTTATACCTAGGTTTTATTGTCAAAATTATCCATGTACTTCGTACTTATTTCTTACTCTATCTAGAGGCACGACAGGCCCCTTAAAATACTTCTCAAGAATATAAATAATGTAGAGTGCATTTAGTTTGACGATGAAGACACCAAGTACTTAAGCTAATATTATTAATCTTAGGAAGTTGTTGAATGAAGCACATAATGTTAATGTCCCTAATATGCAATGCCTTGTTGTTTTATATATGTGAAAAGAAACATAATTTAGGGGTTGTTTGGTTAGTGTATAAGAGTACCTTTTATTCATGAATAAAAAGTGGTATTAGTTTTACCATGTTTGGTATAAGTTTTTTATTAAGTTGAAAAGTCAACCTAACTTGTACAATGTTTGGTAGGTAGAGTCTAAATGTTGTATAAAAGTTATTAATGTATTAATTTTATATGGTGTTTGGTTGTGTTTTTTGTAATCTTACATAACTAATACTAGCATAACTTATGAGGAAATTTATGTATAAGTTATGCGGGGTAGAAGGTGGAATAAGTTATGCGGGTATTAGTTATACATGTATTAAAATAATATATTACACATTTATCCCTATTAATTTATTTTTAAATCAATTTTTATTGAAAACTTTAACCCTTTTTTTTCCTCCGTTGAGAACATTACCTAACTACTTTTTTTTTTTAACAAATAAAAAATCTTAATACACGAACATCTTTTTTCTAAGCCGCAAAGCTCGTGCAAAATTAATCGCCGCTAATGTTGCAATTTAGCCTTTTTTACCGTCTATCCATAGCTAATTTGTATCAAATCAAGAGCAAAATATTTATTTTTGTAAGAAAATTTTATATTTTATTTTTGTTTTTTCTTTACTAAACAATATTTTTTTATTTTGTTTTCATTTGAATTCAAATGCAAATATTATATTAATATTATAAGTTGAATTGTATATATTTTGTCTGCGCATATGTTATATATATATTATTATTATTAAATATATTCTACATATTTAATTAACATGTATTATTTAGAACATAAATTTATATGTAATTCATATATTTGGTATATTAAAAATATATAAACAATATATATAATATATTGATAAAATATTTTACCTAATTAAATATGATATCATAATATATTTGAAATATATTAATAATATTTTATTTTTATAAGTTATAAACATTAAAAAGAATAACAAAAAGAAAAAAAAATAAAAGTTCAGTATAGAAGGGAGAATTTTTTTTTCTTTACTTTTTATTCAAAATGAGGTAAAATTATACTTTTTGTTTATTTATTTGTAAATAATATATATTAATTTACAACAAATAATATTCAGTATTTAATAATTTATGTATTATAATATCTATATAACTAAATAATATCTACATAACTAAACTCTTCATAACTAATACCTGCATAACTAAATTCTACATAACTAAATCCTACATAACTAATACATGCATAACTAAACCCTGCATAACTAATACCTGCATAACTAAAACCTGCATAACTAATATCTGCATAACTAAACCCTGCATAACTAAACCCTGCATAACTCTAACCAGTAACCAAACGGCCCCTTAGTAGTTGTAGAGAAAATGGCATATGGAAATCTTATTAATTATTAGAACATGATTATCATCTTCATCTCAGCTTTTCCTCCCTTTGATGTTGTTGCATTCCTTGTATGTTTTGCAAAAGGGTCAAAGAAGGCATTCAACGTACATCTCTTCCTCAACAATGTAATCATTCTTTTAGTCATTATTTGGATTGTAAATCATGAAAAATGATATGTTCGTAAACAAAAAATCACCTTCACTTGACATGCAAAAGTGCATACCAAATGTAACACCTCGTAACTTTATTAACTAAGGATAAGCTAAGAAACCAGGAATAATTATTTTTGGAAATAAGTAGGGAAATCTGGAAAATTTCCAGCTTTCAAAAGTGAGTTTTAGTCATTTTCAAACGACCATAACTTCCAACTCATGAAGAGTTTGGATGGGTTCTTTATATGGTTGGAAATTCCTTGGGAAGATCTTTCCAATGCCGCCGAGTTTTCACAAATCTAATGTCGTATGAGGGAGATAAGACTTTCGAAAGTTGAGTTGTTGGACTGAGGAAAGTCCAATCCGGATTTTAGTAAGGGCAGAGTTGCCTTTTTACCCTAATATAGCCTAATTCATTTTATGGGTTATTTAGGGGTAAATACCAACTCCCAATTCAGTTTTACAAAAATTAAGAACGCTTAGGGCTTGGGAGAATGGAGAAAAGAAGAGGAAGATCAAGAATTGTCCATGAAACGCCAAGATCGTTGCGTGGATTTCGTCGAAGGTGATTCCTATCGAGGTATGTGAGATCATTCGGTTTTGGGTCCTTTCACCCACACCCCAATTTGCTTAAATACAGCAAATTAGAGTTTATTTGAATGAAAATCTTGAAGTTCTTGATGAAAAGTTGTGAAGTTTTTGTTGGTTGAATTGTAGTTGATCTCTAGTAGGTTTGATTCATATTTTGGACTGTTTCGGGTATAATCTGTTGGGTAATGAGGTATTTAGGGATCCTAAGTGTTTGGGGTGGGATCCATGAAAGTTTAGGAGGTTTACAGATGAACAACGGAGAAGAAAAGTCGGAGGTCTCGTCAGATAGCCCTTGGGGCGCCGCGCCTGCCAGAGTTCCTTAGGGAAGGCTCTGTCTGATAGGTTCTGGCGCACCGCGCTAGCCAGAGCGCCCCAGAATAGGGTCTGTCCGACAGGCCCTGGCGCCCACGCCTCTCAGAGCGCCAAGACCCCTGCAAACCCTGTTTTTCCCTATCTTTTCGTACTAGTTCCTAAGTGATGTACCTTTCATTCCTAGTTGATTCCAACACTCTAGAGTACATCTAAACATGATTAAATCATCCATAAACATGAGATCATGATCCTTTAATCCATAATCCAATTCAAGGGAAGCTAAGATCAAAGTCAAAGAAGTTAAGAGTCAAGTTTAAAAGTTAAGAAACAAGTCAACGGGAGTTCTTAAAGTTTTCAAAGAGTCTTTAAGCAATCATTTTAACTTTTATTTAAGACTCAAGTTACAAGTCGAGCAAAGAGAAAAGAGTTGAGTTAAATTCTCAAAATTTATAAGGGAACTATGTATTCCCTAAGAGTTAAAGTTTCAAGTTGAGTAAAGAGTAAGAGTTGAGTTCATTTCTCTAAAGTTATAAGGGGGACTAAGTATTCCATAAAGGTTGATAAATGTTTCACATTTAAGTTAAAAGGAAACTAAGAAGTTTCAAAAGAGTTTGAACTAAAGAGGGGAATATTGATTCCAAAAGGAGCTTTTAAAGCTAAAGGGTTCAATAAATTATCTCAACCCAAAGGAAGGAAGTTTTATTAAACTTATGAGTTAAAGCATGTTTTGGGAGTAGTATTGATCACCGATGTGGGAATGAGAGATCAGATAACTCAAGTCCCCATGTAAACCATGTAGCCATCATGGGTATGAACATGTCATACTTTTTAGATGATCACGTAAGTTTAGCCAGTTGATCCACTAGGTTGAGGATGTTCTATGAAATGACAAAGTATAGGACAATTTTGGCAGCGTCGACGAGACGTTGTATCATCACTTAGGCTCATAATGACGGTTGTTGGTTAGAGAAACTCCTATAGAAACTATATTTCTTTCATATATAAGTAAAGTTGAGTTTATTATTGGTTCATCTTTGATTAACTAAGAGTTTACACTATTTTTACCAGTTATATATATATATATATATATACACACACACATACATATATATTGCATATGTTCTTATTGCCATATATTGAGTTGTCATCTTATGAGTTGAGAAGAGCCAATGTAAGTTCATCCTTACTCCATTTCAAGCTTTATAGTTGTGTTTAGCACTCCAACTCGCATACTCGTACATTCAATGTACTGATGCCAGTTGGCCTGCATCATTTTATGATGCAGAAGCAGGTAACCAAGATCAACACGCAATACTTCGTTGATCTAGATTAAGCTCCAGAATCAGTGGTGAGCCTTCTTGCATTCCGGAGGACATCCTTTTCATTTTCTTTACTAGTTTAATTTTTAGGATGTTGTGGGGTCTGTCCCAACATCGGGTCTGTCCCAACCTCCATCTAAGTTAGTTAGAGGTTTCGTAGACAGTTAGTAGTTCAGTTTGGAGTCTATTTTACTTGTTGAGACTATAGTGCCATTTTGGCCAAAATATTATATGAAGTATTTCCTTTCACCGTGCTTTATTTCTTGATTAAGTTGAGTTTAGTCTTCTGCTAAGTTAAGTAAGCCAGGCAGGGTTCGCCTTGGGCCAGTAATGGTCTTCGAGTGTCGGCCACATCCAGGGTATATGCCTGGGGAGTGACAAACTTAGTATTAACGCACAGAGTTCAAGAGTCCTAAGGAATTTATGAAGCCGTGTCTGTAGAGTCTTAGTCATCGGTGTGAAGCACGCCACACTTATGATTAGGAGTCTACAACATTCAGGAATATTTTACTTCTTTCATATTCTTTTGTGCGTAGAGTATATCTCTAAAAGTCTCTCTCTAATTCGTGCTTACGCATACTTTAAAATCATCATTCCTCCACAAAGAGCAGTCAGAGGTTGACCAGCCCGAAGGAATGTTGATGAGCAAGGGGTTCCTAATGCACCGATGTGCAACCCCAAGGAGAGGTTACAAACACCGAATTTTGGGAAGCTATCCGGATTTTAAGTCAAGTAGTAACTATCCAAGTCTGGCAACAGAGAGGAGCTCGACAAGAAGATTCTGACACCTCGAGGGTTCGTGAGTTTCTAAGAATGAATCCTCCTAGTTTCACCGGATCAAGCACTACTCAGGATCCGGAAAACTTTGTGGAGTAGTTGAAGAAGGTATTTGAGGTAATGCATGTGGTAGATATTGAGAGGGTTGAATTACATGCATATCAACTAAAGAGTGTGGCTAGAACCTGTTTTGATCAATGGAAGGATGGTAGAGCTGAAGGTGCACCACATTCAAGTTGGGCTATTTCGAAGAATGCTTCTTGGAGAGGTTCTTTCCTAGAGAACTGAAGGAAGCAAAGGTACGGGATTTCCTCACTTTGAAACAGACTCCATGAGTGTTCATGAGTATGGGTTGAAGTTCACCCAACTGTCTCATTATGTGTCGGAGATGGTGAAAGATATGAGGAGCAGAATGAGCTTGTTTGTTGCTGGTTTGGGTCGTGCTTCAAGCAAGGAAGGTGCAATGTTGATTGGTCACATGGACATATACATGTTTATGGACTATGTACAACAAGTTGAAGAAGATAAGTTGAGGGAAAGAGAGGAATATCGAAATAAGAAAGCGAAAACTGGGAATGAGTCTGGTAGACAGAAAGGTGGTTCAAGTCGACCACAATTTCATAAATTAAAGGGGTATGCACCATCATCTTCTAGTGCACCTGAGCCCAGAAACTGAGGTGAGTATGGTGGCTAGAATTCGAAGCACTTCAAGGTGAGACCAGCTCAGTCTCAAGGTAGTGTGGCACAAGGAGTAAGTAAGGCTCGTACATGTACTAAGTGTGCTAGAAACCACCCAGGAGATTATCGTAATTGCCAGACAAGTTGTTTCAACTGTGGTCAAGAGGGTCACTTCATGAGAGAGTGCCCCAAGAATAAGCAAGGTAGTGGAAATTCGAGCAATAGAGCTCAGTCTTCATCAGCTGCTCTACCAGCCAGGGTTGCACCTAAGGGAGCTACTTCTGGTACTGGCGGAGGAACAAACCACTTGTATGCTCTCAATAATCGCCAAGAACAAGAGAACTCACCCGATGTTGTCACGAGTATGATCAAAGTCTTTACTTTTGATGTTTATGCTTTGTTAGACCCAGGAGCAAGTTTATCTTTTGTAACCCTTATGTTGAAAATAAGTTTTAGATTCTTCTTGATAAACTCTGTGAACCCTTCTGTGTTTCCACACCTGTTAGGGAGTCTATTCTAGCGAAAAGAGTCTATCGTGATTGTCCTGTTTCCATCAATCACAAGAGTACCATGGCTGATTTAATAGAGTTAGACATGGTAGATTTGATGTCATTCTAGGTATGGACTGACTCCATGCCTGTTATGCATCCATAGATTGCAGAACTCGAGTTGTCAAGTTTCAAATTCCTGATGAGTTAGTCATAGAGTGGACTAGTAGATTAGCAGTGCCTAGGGGTTGTTTCATTTCGTATATTATGGCAAGGAAGTTAGTTTCTAAGGGGTGAATTTGAGTACTGTTTTTCATCCTCAGACAGATGGACAAGCAGAGCGTACTGTCCAGACCTTAGAAGATATGTTTAGAGCTTGTGTTATTGACTTCAAGGGAAATGGGATAACCATATGATGTACCGTGGTTTCACGGTACTTTTAATGCTTTTTCCTTAAGTTTAGTGTGTGTCTAAAGCCTTTTTGTATTAGTTTTAATGTATTTTTCTCTTTGTTTGCAGGAAATTTGTCCAGGATGGAAACGCGGAAGAAGTGTGCTGAAACTGCAGAAGTGACTACCTACGGAGCCATCGACGGTCCGTCAACCCCTAGACGGTCCGTAGATGGCCACCGTCGTATAAAGGAAGAGAGACTGAAGGAAGAGTGGGTAATTCTGACTAAGTGTGGGGCTACGGAGGCTCTCGACGAACCGTCGTCTCCATGACGGACCATCCTGCACATCCGTCATCATCAACAGAAAGTAGCCTCAGTACCCATCTTGAAGAGAAGCTAAGTATAGAACGACGGAGGACCACGATGGTCCATCGAGGCCTCGATGGTCCGTCATCCAGGTCGTCAACTCAGACGCGGTTTTTGGGCAGATTTTCCTTAAATAGATTTCCCTTTTATGTTAGGATTTTATTATTATAAATACTTGTAAAAACCTCGTTTTTGAGGTTAGACTCTTGGATATTTTTCATTCTAAGTTTGTGAACTTGAGATTTTTGAAATTAATCTATTTTCCAGAATCGTTTGTTGCAAGATTATTGATTAATTCAAGTAATTTTCTGGGTTTTCTTCAATTTCATCAAAGTAAGTACATGAATTCTTACCAAACTAATATGAATTGTGTGATTATTAACATGGGTAACTAAATCCATAGCTAGGGTTGTGGGAACCATGGGTAAATAACAAGGTAAAAACTAGCTAAACTAACAATTCTAGAATAGTGTCTTGCATGTATTGATAATTCTTTCGTTTAGAAGTCTTTTTAATGAGTGCACGCGTTAGAACTCGCCTTGTTGCTACTTGCCAGACCAAGGAGGTAGATAATAAGAAAAGAATTATCAACATAGATTTAGTATACACTATCTAATAGGCTAGTGTCGATTAGTGCGAAGTAACAACTAAGCCAAACATCGATTATGATGATTAATATGAGGTAAATGTAAGGTTTAGTAAAGCATACACACGTAGCCGCACCAAGGTGCGGAGTGAAATTTCCTAGTTGCCGGACCAAGGAATTAGGGATACATAACTTACCACTTTGCATGCAAGATATTAGGAAATGATTGTTATAGCTAGAATTACCGAGTTATGAACCTATGGGGAACACTTAAGCCCTAGTTACTCTCATTACTTGATAAGAATTAAATCTTTGAACTTGTTTATTTAGAAATAGCTAATTATATTCGTTACTTAAAACCCCCTTTTTGTTATTTGTTTTCGGAAAGGACTTGACTAAATAAAGTAATAGTAGGTTAAAGTTAAGTCTAAATCATTTTCCTCGTGGGATCGACCTCAACCTCATAGTTGGGTTCTTTACTTGATACGATCGCTTATACTTCTTTTTGGGAAGTAAATTTGAGCGTATCACCATATACCTCTCATTGAGTTAACTTATAACAACAGTTACCATTCGAGCATCCAAATGGCTCCATATGAAGCTCTTTAGGTGAGAAGGTGCAGATCTCTTATTGGGTGGTTCAAAGTTGGTGAAGCAGGGTTGATAGGACCATATCTAGTTCACCAAGCTATGGATAAGGTGAAAGTGATTCAATAAAGATTGAAGACGTAACAAAGTCTCCAAAAAGTCCTACACCGATATTAGGAGAAGACCACTAGAGTTTGAGGTAGATGATTGGGTGTATCTTAAGGTTTCACCTATGAAAGGTTTTATGAGGTTTGTTAAGAAGGGGAAACTTAGTCCTCGATATATTGGACCTTATAGAATCTCCAAGAGAGTGGGCAATGTGGCTTATGAGTTGGAGTTACCCCAAGAGTTAGCAGTGGAGGCTTACGGATCTGAGTGGGATTCTGCTTCTGCCTCGTCTGATGAGGCTGACAGTGCTGACTCTACTCCAGCACCCCAGACTGGCGTCCCCGCTCCGGTTGCTGATCAGCCCAAGCGGTGCTGTGTCGAGGGGCAATACCAGATTTACACTGATAACAAGATGCCCAATGACAAAGGGGTCATGACCCGGACCCTGACACTTGAACGGCGGGTTCTCACGGGGATCCTTCCCACCATGCTGGCCATTCATGAGTTGTTCACCAAACATCGACTGGAGTGGACAGCCCGAGATGTGGGCCGCTATAGCGAGGAGATGGTCCGAGAGTTCTATGCCTCCTATGTGGCGACTCTCTGATCTTAGCTGGACAGGCGGGCAGCCCCTGCCAAGCATGCACCGTTGGAGTACGTCCAAGTCTGCGGTAAGCGGGTTGACATTTTTTTGCAGTCCATCCGCAGATTTCTCTATGGCGCGGATGTTGATACCACTCGGACTCCTCTCACCACCGAGTTTTACTATCGTTGGAAATTGATCAAAGATGGCCAGTTCCAGCGTGAGCCAGAGGTGAGAGATACCACCAAGCGGTGGATTGCACAGTACCTCTCCGTAGATGGTGAGGCTGCCAATTGGGTGCGGGAGCCCAAGGGGAGTATCAAGAAGGCCAACCTCACCTTCCCAGCCAAGTTCCTATGGCTATTGGTCCAACACTGCTTTCCCCTACTTCTGCTGATAATATTGTCACCTGGGATCGTGCAGTGCTGATTGCTGCCATGATTGCGGGGTTCGAGGTGGACTTCGCATGGCTATTACAGGCGGTGATGCACGAGAGGGCCTTTAAGTCCACTACTACTTACCCATTCTCGTGCATGGTTTTTGGATTGTGCAGGTCTGCAGGAGTGCTCGTGTGGCACATTGATGTGATCAAGACCCCGCCTGGCCAGGTTGATATCGGTCTCATCCGGGATGAGGCCAATGAGTTGGCTCCCAACAGAGGGCCCCGTATAGAGGTGCAGCCGCTAGGTGAGAACTTGGCAGCCACGGTAGATCAGGCCCAAGGGGCTAATCCGGCTACATCTGATCCTACCGACACCACTCCGATCGAGTCTATCCCGGGTGGTAGCACCGCTTCGAGATCCTCCCGCTCTATCCCATCTACTACACTGGTCCCGCTTGCTAGGGTCCAGAAATTAGAGGCCTAAATGGCCACACTTCTGCATCACATCCAGCCTTGGATGCAGAGGTCCATTGCTGAGGCAGAAGAGCGTATAGAGAGGAAGATGGACCAGCACACTGAGCGGAAGATCATGGAGGTCCACCAGCGTTTGGACGCATTTGAGATGCGGGTTCTCGCTCGGCCAGCCCCTACAGTGGATGTGACGACTCTCCAGGCTGCTGTGGAGAGTGTGAGAGCCGACTTGGACACTATACTTGAGGCTCGGGTGCCTGAGTCTGAGACCCCGTCTGCAGAGCTTGTTGAGGACACGGTGATGGTTGCCATGTTCTCCACTACTGATGTGCCACCACCTCCACCACGAGAGCGTGCCAAGAGGCATCAGACTAGAGATGACGATGAGTCCCGGGCTCGGAAGAAGGAACGCCATGAGTTGGAGGCTGCGAGGAGAGCCTCGCTGATTGATGAGGAGGCCCGCCAGTTGAGGGTTATGGAGGTGGCTGCTGGGGCGTCTAGTTCCAGAGTGGCAGAGGCTGAGAGGAGCACTACTGATGGTGTTGTCATTGCTGAGGACACTACTGATGGTGTCCCTACTACAGAGGGAGCGGGTTCCGGGGAATCGAACCCGCCAGCTTGTTGATCACCGACGCTTTGCGCCTCAGGTTTGCTTCACCTACCACTCTATTTTATATATTTTTATGCATTAGGGACAATTGCATGTCTTTTTTGTTGGGGGTGGGGCAAATGGAAAGTGAGTGCTAGGGTGAAGTCTGAGTAGCCCAACTCACGATCCTCTCTTGGGGTTTTCTTGCCTGTGTTCTTTTTTTCCCCAAGAGACTGGTTATTTTATTGTTGAACCGGCATGTTGGTATCTATTGTACATAGTATAGGAATGGAATCTGAAGCATGATGGCTAAACAAAATGATATCCTGATTTTAAAGAAAATGTTGCATGACTAGGAACAGTAACTGATAAATTTGTGACTCTAAGCATGACATAGAGATACACCACTGCATGACCCTAAATCAAAGACTCGAACTAGGTTTCTGATAATTTGGTAGAGTAATGAGATGTCACGTGAGTGTGAGGAAAATTTGAATATTCCACCATTGGTACTGAGCTAGAACTTGCCTGGTTAGTCCTGCTAAAAGTAAATCGTGATAGACAATTAGGAAAGGATCATAGACCCTTATTCATAGCCAATCTCTATCCTAGATAACAGAAAACCGAACGAAATTAATCCTTTCTTGATCCAAATGATTTGAGCTTATAATAGACCTTTCTTTTTTACCCCAACTGATCTTTTCTGGGAACAATGTGTTGGCCCTGGTCCCTCCTTGGACATGTGCACCTCAGCTTATGCCAAAAGAATAAGTTGAGGGTGTCTAATGCAGAAAAACAACCTTGTCGTGGCCCTGACCCAACCTTGGGTATTGTGTACCTTGACTCATGGCAAAGCCATGAGTTGAGGGTGGCTATTATGAGGAATGCTCCGGAAAGTGGGGTTGAAAGAATAAAGAGAGAGGAAGAACAAAAGAAAAGTGACTCAAGAAAAGTTGAAAGAAAAGTGAAAAATTTGAAAATTAGAAAATACAACCAAGAAAAGAAAAGAGTCACTTACACAAAAGGAGAAAGAAGGGAGAATAGCAAGGTGAAAGAATACAAGAAAATCAAGAAATAGGGCGGAATAAAACGATGAAAAGGTAGGACGCTTAGTCGTTATGTCAAGGAGGGAAATAAGACACTAAAATACATCTAAATGTATCCTACCTGACCCCGAGCCTAAGTTACAATCTAAGAAAGTCCTATCGTGATCCTAAGAGTCTATTATGGTGAACTTAAAGCAGTGAAAATAAGGGCAAGCTTATGGCAATAAGTATAAATGAGGTGTGAAGTTGTTCTGAGAGTGAGTGTTGAAAAATAATCCTTATACTCAAACTGAAATCGTTGTGTGAAAAATGAGGATGTTCTTTTGAAGAGAGGACAGTAGTTGCAATACCGGAAAATTGGTACCTTGGGAGAGATCAAAGAGGATAGGTGTCGAAGTGTGGTGAGTCTGTGTCATGGTCTGATCCGCATGAGCGAGCCTAATAGTGATAGCATGCATAAACATAATGAAAATAATCGGAATTGATAGTCAGATGATTGCGACAGCTAAAATAAAGATACTCGTGTACAAAGATTTTTGTGGTGAGTCATAGTGCGTCGCTTGAGGACAGACAACGAATTTAAGTTCAGGGTGTTGATGTACCATAGTTTCACGGTACTTTCAATGCTTTTTTCTTAAGTTTAGTGTGTGTCTAAAGCCTTTTTGTATTAGTTTTAATGTATTTTTCTCTTTGTTTACATGAAATCTGTCCAGAATGGAAACGCCGAAGAAGTGTGCTGAAACTGCAGAAGTGATTACCTACGGAGCCATCGACGGTCCGTCGACCCCTCGACGGTCCGTAGGTGGCATCTGTCGTATGAAGGAAGAGAGGCTGAAGGAAGAGTGGGTAATTCTGACTAAGTGTGGGGCTACGGAGGCTCTCGATGAACCGTCATCTCCACGACGGACCGTCCTGCACATCCGTCATCTTCAACAGAAAGTAGCCTCAGTACCCATCTTGAAAAGAAGCTAAGTATGGAACGACGGAGGACCACGATGGTCTGTCGTGGCATCGACGGTCCGTCATCCAGGTCGTCAACTAAGACGCGGTTTTTGGGCAGATTTTCCTTAAATAGATTTCCCTTTTATGTTAGGATTCTATTATTATAAATACTTGTAAAAACATCATTTTTGAGGTTAGACTCTTGGGTATTTTTCAGTTTTATTGTTCTATGTTTGTGAATTTGAGATTTTGGAAATTAATCTATTTTCCGGAATTGTTTATTGCAAGATTATTGATTAATTCAAGTAATTTTCTGGGTTTTCTTCAATTTCATCAAAGTAAGTACATGAATTCTTACCAAACTAATATGAATTGTGAGATTATTAACATGGGCAACTAAATCCATAGCTAGGATTGTGGGAACCATGGGTAAATAACAAGGTAAAAACTAACTAAAATAACAATTCTAGAATAGTGTCTTGCATGTATTGATAATTCTTTCGTTTAGAAGTCTTTTTAACGAGTGCACGCGTTAGAACTCGCCTTGTTGCTACTTGCCAGACCAAGGAGGTAGATAATAAGAAAGAATTATCACATAGATTTAGTGTACACTATCTAATAGGCTAGTGTCGATTGGTGCGAAGTAACAACTAAGCCAAACATCGATTATGATGCTTAATATGAGGTCAATGTAAGGTTTAGTAAAGCATACACACGTAGCCAGACCAAGGTGAGGAGTGAAATTTCCTAGTTGCCGGACCAAGGAATTAGGGATACATAACTTACCACTTTGCATGCAAGATATTAGGAAATGATTGTTATAGCTAGAATTACCGAGTTATGAACCTATGAGAAACACTTAAGCCCTAGTTACTCTCATTACTTGATAAGAATTAAATCTTTGAACTTGTTTATTTAGAAATAGCTAATTATATTCGTTACTTAAAACCCCCTTTTTGTTATTTGTTTTCTGAAAGGACTTGACTAAATTGAAGTAATAGTAGGTTAAAGTTAAGTCTAAATCATTTTCCTCGTGGGATCGACCTCAACCTCATAGTTGGGTTCTTTACATGATACGACCGCTTATACTTCTTTTCGAGAAGTAAATTTGAGTGTATCACCATATACCTCTCATTGAGTTAGCTTATAACAACAGTTACCATTCGAGCATCCAAATGGCTCCATATGAAGCTCTTTAGGGGAGAAGGTGCAGATCTCTTATTGGGTGGTTTGAAGTAGGTGAAGCAGGGTTGATAGGACCATATCTAGTTCACCAAGCTATGGATAAGGTGAAAGTGATTCAATAAAGATTGAAGACGTCACAAAGTCTCCAAAAAGTCCTACACCGATATTAGGAGAAGACCATTAGAGTTTGAGGTAGATGATTGGGTGTATATTAAGGTTTCACCTATGAAAGGTTTTATGAGGTTTGTTAAGAAGGGGAAACTTAGTCCTCGATATATTGGACTTTATAGAATCTCCAAGAGAGTGGGCAATGTGGATTATGAGTTGGAGTTACCCCAAGAGTTAGCAGTTGTTCATCCGTTATTCCATATTTCTATGTTGAAGAAGTGTTTGGGTGATTCTTCATTGATAGGACCAACTGAGAATGTTGGGATTAAGGATAACCTATCCTATGAAGAAATTCCGCTTCATATTTTGGATCGTCAAGTTCGCAAGTTGAGGACAAAGGAAGTTGCTTCAGTCAAGGTCCTTTTGAAGAACCAACTCGTTGAAGAAGCGTCTTGGGAAGATGAGGAGGATATGCAGAAGAGATATCTACATCTCTTTGAATCCGGAGAAAATGCATATCAAGGTACTAAATTCTGTTCTTAGCACTTTATAAGGTTATGTATAAGCATGTTATTACTTGCTTTTGTTTGTTGAGTATTGAAAAGATGTTACTACCCTTAGCTTAGTGAAATAATTCTCATTCAAGGACGAATGTTCCCAAGGGGGAGATTGTAACATATCGTAACTTAAATTAACTAAGTATAATCTAAGAAACCAAGAATAATTATTTTTGGAAATAAGTAGGGAAATTTGGAAAATTTCCAACTTTCAAAAGTAAGTTTTTGTCATTTCAAACGGCCATAACTTCCAGCTCAGGAGGAGTTTGGACGGGTTCTTTATATGGTTGGAAAGACCTTAAGAAGATATTTCCAACTTTGCCGAGTTTGCACAAATCCAATGTTGTATGAGGGAGATATGCCTTTCGGAAGTTGGGTTGTTGGACAAAGGAAAGTCCAATCCGGATTTTAGTAAGGGCAAAGTTGTTTTTTCACCCTAGTATTGCCTAATTCGTTTTAAGGATTATTTAGGGGTAACGAACAAGTCCCAAATCAATTTTTACAAAAATTGAGAACGCTTAGGGCTTGGGAGAAAAAAGAAAAGAAGAGGAAGATCAAGAATTGTCCAAGAAATGTCAAGATCGTTGCGTGGATTTCATCGGGGGTGATCCTATCGAGGTATGTGAGATAATTCGGTGTTGGGTCCTTTCACCCATACCTCAATCTGATTTAATACAGCAAATTAGAGTTTATTTGAATGAAAATCTTGAAGTTCTTGATGAAAAGTAGTGAAGTTTTTGTTGGTTGAATTATAGTTGATCTCTAGTAGGTTTGATTCATGTTTTTGGACTGTTTTCATGTCTAATGTGTTGGGTAATGAGGTATTTAGGTTTCCTAAGTGTTTGAGGTAGGATCCATGAAAGTTTAGGAGGTTTAGAGATGAAAAACGGAGAAGAAAAGTCGGAGGTCCCTTTTGCGGAAGCCGAATATATAGAGAGTGATGGAATCACAACTGCTATATCTTAATGTAGCTAATAAATACTAAATGAGACAACAATAAAAGGAACACCAGGAATTAACGAGGTTCGGCAAACTTTTGTTTTCTTTTGCCTAGTCCTCGGACACAACCAACCAATATTTATTTCACTCCAAAAGAGTACAAGTGAAATACTACAAGAGAGAAAGAAGAACAAATGCCTTAGGAGATGAAAAGGCAATTGAGAGGTGTGTAACAAATGAATTTGGAGCTACCTATTTATAGGAGTGAATTCTTCCTATTGATGTCATCCATGACATCACAATATGTCAAAATGTCAAGATTTACCTTGTGAAACCAATTTATTGTTCACCTAAATTTCACCTACAAAAGGTGCTATCTTTGACTTTTCTACCAATGAAGAATTATCCTCCTAACTACCATATCTTCTCATTAATCCATTTTTGAATCTTGTCAAATTTAACAAATCTCCACCTTGGCAAGATTCTCCATTTTCAACTTTCTCTCAACAACAATTTTGATCGTGTCTTCAACCTCAATCTTCAATGTTCAACAATGTTGATCAAGTTCAAACAGTGTTGAAACTTGACCGCAGTCACCACTTTTGTCAACATATCGGCAGGATTATCCGTAGTATGAATTTTCTGCATTATGACTCCACCATCTTCTATGATCTCTCGTATGAAATGATATCGGACGTCAATGTGCTTCTTCCTTGCATGATAAACTTGGTTCTTTGCTAATTGAATAGCACTCTGACTATCACAAAATATTGTGATTCCTTCTTGTCCAATACCAAGTTCTCTAAGCAATCCTTGAAGCCAAATTGCTTCCTTCGCAGCCTCTGTAATTGCCATGTACTCTGCCTCAGTGGTAGACAAAGCAACTGTTGACTGCAAAGTAGACTTCCAACTAACTGGTGCATTTGCAATAGTGAAAACATAACCAGTAGTTGATCTTTGTTTGTCCAAATCACCTGCATAATCTGAGTCACAATATCCAACAAGATATTGACTATCTTTCTGCTCGAAAACTAAACCAACATCTACAGTATTATGAATATACCGTAGAATCCATTTTACAGCCTGCCAATGATCCTTTCCAGGATTGTGCATGTACCTGCTTACAACTCCAACAGCGTGTGAAATATCTGGCCTTGTGCAAACCATTGCATACATCAAGCTACCAATAGCATTCGCGTATGGTACTCTTGACATATATTCTCGTTCAGCTTCATTCTTAGGTGACATAGCATCACTAAGCTTAAAATGAGGAGCAAGCGGAGTGCTAACCGACTTCGTTTTTTCATTCATACCAAATCGGTTTAGTACTCTCTTCAAATATTCTTTCTGAGATAAATAGAGTTTCTTTGAATGTCTATCTCTTTTTATCTCCATGCCAAGAATCTTCTTTGCCTCACCCAAATCCTTCATCTCAAACTCCTTTCTTAGTTGAATCTTTAGCTTCTCAATTTCCTCTTGACTTTTAGAAGCTATCAACATATCATCAACATATAGGAGAAAAATATAAAGGAATTATCTTCAAGCTTGCGCAAATACACACAATGATCGTATTTGCTTCTTATGTACCTTTGCTGCAACATAAACTTGTCAAATCGTTTGTACCATTGTCTAGAAGATTGTTTCAATCCGTACAATGATTTTTCAAGTTTGCACACCATATTTTCTTTTCCATCAACTTTGAATCCTTCTGGCTGAGTCATATAGATTTTCTCTTTCAAGTCTCCATGTAAAAAAGCAGTTTTTACATCCAACTGAACTAGTTCCAAATTCAACTGTGCTACCAAAGCCAACAAAACTCTAATGGAGGAGTGTTTCACAACTGGAGAAAATACCTCATTATAATCAATTCCCTCCTTTTGAGCATATCCTTTGGCCACCAATCTTGCTTTGTAGCGAACATCTTCTTGGTTAGGAAATCCTCTTTCTTTACAAATACCCATTTGCACCCAATTGCTTTCTTGCCATCTGGGAGATTGGCCAATCTCCATGTATGATTCTGATGAAGGGATTGCATTTCTTCATCCATGGCATTCCTCCACTTATATTCTTGTGAACTTTGGACTGCGTCTTTATAAGTGGTAGGAATGTCATCGGCTGCAATTGAGTTAGCACAAGCCACCATATCTGTGAGTCGAGCAGGTTTTCTTATTGTCCTTTTTGGCTTACTCGTTGCTATTGATTCAAGTTGTGGCTGAGGTTCTTGAGATGAAACCTCCTCTTCGACTGGCTCTCCTTCAAGAGGAAAATCTTTTGTTGTTTCCTCGTTTGATCCCTGTGTTGGGAAAATTATCTTTCCCTCAAACTCCACCTGCGTTGAAGCACCATCAATTTGTTTGGCTTCTTCAAGTGTTACCTTATTTGTCAAGGCAGATTCATCAAAGGTAACATCCCTGCTGAAAATAACTTTTCTTGTCTCTGGACACCATAAACGGTATCCTTTGACTCCAGAAGTAATTCCCATAAATAAAGCTTTCTTTGCTCTTGGGTCCAATTTTGACTCTCTTACATGATAATATGCAATTGAGCCAAATACATATAAAGAACCATAATCTTCAGCAGGTTTTCCATACCATTTTTCAAATGGTGTCTTACCAATAGCAGCAGATGGTAGACGATTAATGAGATGGCACGCATATGTTATTGCCTCAGCCCAAAATTCTTTGCCCAAGCCAGCATTGGACAACATACACCGAAAATTCTCCAGCAAAGTTCGATTCATGCGTTCTGCCACTCCATTCTGTTGTGGTGTATTTCTGACGATGAAATGTCTGACGATGCCATTTTCCTCACAAAGTTTTGAAAAAGATCATTTTTGTATTCGCCACCATTGTCTGTGCGAAGACACTTGATCTTTCTGCCACTTTGAGTTTCTATCATCGCCTTCCATTTGAGAAAAATTCCCAATACTTCATCTTTTGTTTTCATCGTATACACCCACAATCTTCGAGAAAAGTCATCAACAAAGGTTACAAAATAGTGTTTCCCACCTAATGAAGGTGTTTTGGAAGCACCCCAAACATCTGAATGAACATAATCCAAAATACCTTTAGTATTATGGATAGCTGTTCCAAATTTAACCCTTGTTTGCTTTCCCTTGATACAATGCTCACAAAACTCCAAGTTGCAAGTTTTTACTCCTTTTAGCAATCCTTAATCTGATAAAGTTTTCAAGGATTTCCCTCCAGCATGTCCCAAGCGCATATGCCACAGCTTGGTCATTTCTGCCTCCTTCTCGTCATTGGATGTTGTTGCCGTTGTCCCAATAACTGTACTACCTTGATAGTGGTACATGTTATTATTTCTTCGAATTGCCTTTATTACCACCAGTGCACCAGAGCATATTCTCATCACGCCATTATCTGCAATGACTTTGAACCCCTTTGATTCTAGGGCTCCAACAGAAATGAGATTTTTCTTCAAATCTGGTACATATCGAACATATGTTAATGTTCTACTTAATCCATCATGGTTCCTTAATCGGATTGAACCAACACCATATGCGGTAAGAGGATTATTATTTGCAGTGTGAATAACTCCACATTCTCCTTCTTGTAAATCAATAAACCAGTCCTGATTGGGACACATATGATAACTACAAGCTGAGTCCATCAACCATACATCAGATGATTTGGATGGATCTGTTGTAACTAGTGAGTAATCGGAGTCATCACAATCAGCCACATTTGAATCCATGACAGCCTTCCCATTATTTGGTTTGGCTTTGTTATTCAACTTTGGGCAGTCTTTCTTCCAATGTCCTTTTTCTCAGCAAAAGGCACATTCATCTTTGCTGAGTCTCGATCTTGACTTGGATCTCCCTTTCTTCGTTCTTATATGATTTTGAGAACGACCTCTCGCAACCAGTGCTTCTGCTTCTCCGCCTTTTTGTTTTTCTCTCTTTCTTTGTTCATAACTGTATAAGGCAGAACAAACTTCTTTGAGAGATACTTCATCATTCCCATGCAGTAGAGTCGTTTCAAGATGCTCGAACTCATCGGGAAGTGAACTTAACAACATTAAGGCCATATCTCCATCCGTAAAAGTCACGTCCATATTCCGCAAATCTGTCGCCAACTTATTAAAGCTGGTGATATGATCATTCATTGTGCTACCAAGAATATAAGTGAAGCGTAACAGTCTTCTTTTCATGTAAAGTTTATTTTGACTGTTTTTCTTCAAAAATTTCTCCTCCAATGAATTCCATAATTTATTTGCAGATGTTTCCTTCGTGTATGGATACTTTTGTTCTCTTGCAAGGTAAGATCGAATGGTACCGCAAGCAACACGGTTGATAATCTTCCAATCTTCTTCTCCTACACCGTCTGGTTTCTTTTCTTCAATGGCAATATCTAGCCCTTGTTGAAAAAGAACATCAAGACCTCGCCTTGCCACATTCCGAAATGTCCTGACCCGTCAAAAATTTCAACTGCAAATTTCGCATTTGACACAATTCTTGTCATAAGCGAAGATGCCAATGATGACGTATTATTGACACCTGATGTGGACTCATCTTTTTTCTTGTCTCCCATTTTACTACAAATACTATTTACTAGCTAACAATGCAAAGACCAAAGTAAATCTTTTTCTGATGTGGAAGTTCAGACTATGCTGCAACCACAGAGCATACTCAGATAATACCTTGGCTCTGATACCAATTGTTGCGGAAGCCGAATATATAGAGAGTGATGGGATCACAACTGCTATATCTTAATGTAGCTAATAAATAGTAAATGAGACAACAATAAAAGGAACACCAGGAATTAACGAGGTTCGGCAAACTTTTGTTTACTTTTGCCTAGTCCTCGGACACAACCAACCAATATTTATTTCACTCCAAAAGAGTACAAGTGAAATACTACAAGAGAGAAAGAAGAACAAATGCCTTAGGAGATGAGAAGGCAATTGAGAGGTGTGTAACAAATGAATTTGGAGCTACCTATTTATAGGAGTGAATTCTTCCTATTGATGTCATCCATGACATCACAATATGTCAAAATGTCAAGATTTACCTTGTGAAACCAATTTATTGTTCACCTAAATTTCACCTGCAAAAGGTGCTATCTTTGACTTTTCTACCAATGAAGAATTATCCTCCTAACTACCATATCTTCTCATTAATCCATTTTTGAATCTTGTCAAATTTAACAGTCCCTTCATATAGCCCTTGGGACGCCGCGCCTGCCAGAGACCCTCAGGGCAGGCTCTTTTGACAGGCTCTGGCGTGCTGCGCCAGCCAGAGCGCCCTAGACCAGGGTCTGTCCGACAGGCCCTGGCGCCCCGCGCCTCTTAGAGTCCTAAGACCACATGGAGACCCCGTTATTTCCCTATCTTTTCGTACTAGTTCCTAAGTGATGTACCTTTCATTCCTAGTTGATTCCAACACTCTAGAGTACATCTAAACATCATGAAATCATCCATAAAGATTAGATCATGATCCTCGAATTCATAACCCAATTCAAGGAAAGATAAGATCAAAGTCAAAGAAGTTAAGAGTCAAGTTTAAAAGTTAAGAAGCAAGTCAAAGTGAGTTCTTAAAGTTTTCAAAGAGTCTTAAACAATCATTTTAACTTTGATTTAACTAATAGTTAGAACCGATACCGTTAAGGTTGACCTTTAATGGACCAAGTTGGACCCAACCAGCCTAGTAGTTAGGTTGAGCTAAAATTATTAACTTCTTTTTTAATTAATCATTCAAAGCCTACTAATTCAGATTTGCATAAGCTTATTAGGAATGATTAAAGCAATCTATCTCAAAATGCTCTTCATATTAAAATTTTGATTTAAAAAATTCTATATAAGAATTGAGTTAACCCTTGGAATAATACCTACATGTAGATCGAAGGTCACCAATGATTACAATTGAGTAGGAAAGAATGCATAACCTTTGACCAAACGATACATGAATAAGAAATATAGAGTAATGAAAAGTTCATTTATATATTGGGATAAGTCAGTCAAATCACCTTATTCACAATATTGTTGAATCATCAACTAGCTTGACATGTAAAGAGAGAATCAAATTAATTACCTTTTCCTTTTATTTTTTTACCTTTTTAAGTAAAATCAAAATGGACACACACAATTAATAATTTCCCTTGATTTTAAATTTACTAAATCTGATTACCTCATAAGTGGTAAAATCATAAATGTGTACAAAACCCTTACTTGGAGAAACTTTGACTTCACATCTAGGATTGTTTGGGTAAAAAAATTAAAATGAAGGAATAGAATAGATAAGGGAAAGTTCATTGAGTTAACAAAATATTTCTATGTTCACATTATATGGCAAGCAAAATGAAATGACCATAATGTCTATTACATACATATAATACGACCTAAAAAACTCTAGGTTATATCAAAAATCTTCCTTGGATCCATCGCCTTAAGGGTAAAAATGGAAGAAATGTCCCACATTTCCTCATCGAACATATCTCCATCATATTGTCTCTTGAAATATAATGGACAGTTAGAAAACTGGGGGCCCGTTTGACCTTATGTTCTTCTAAACAAAATTTTATTTGACTAAAAAAATTGTCTACATTACTTCAATTGTTGTCTTGCCAACTAAGTACACTTCAAGGGAAAAATAGATTCACTATAAAATCCCACTAGTAGTTTTATGTGTCTTCTTCAAATACCATTTTCAGAAAATTGATACACTCTAAGAGGAGAAAATTGGAAGAAACGAAATGAATAGCTCTAATTCATCCCCTTTTGAGACAAATGAGCAGGTACGTATATATGTGTATCTTTACTAATTTTCAATTGTTATTTTTTTGTTAATTTTAATAATCTAGAGTTAGGTTTCTTATAATCGGATTTTAATTCATTCGAAATTGATTGTTTTTTGCTATATTTTTGTATAATTCTTATCATTTTGTTTATGCATTTGTATTTCAAAAAGGAAATGGAAAATTATATTTTTCCTTTGATTGTTGATAAAATTTCATGAGGCTATATGTTTGATATCATCTTACTTTATTTCTATAAAAGATAGCAATTTTTCAAGAAATTGAATTTGGATCTACTATGTGAAGTTGGGTTATGACTGAATTTGGATCTAAATTGTATATATTAGGAATTTTTCCAGACTAATTTTATGATAGAATTACTTCTTACTGTTATTTTAGATAATATTTCAATAGATTTAATTAGTCAAAAATTTCTACTAATTCGAGGGTAAAATTGAGTTATGTAGCAATTTATAAATATTTCAATCATTGAATTTACTCTTAATTTTATATTTCAAAGTCTTTTCTTGATAACTCTTTCATGTTAGATATTTATAGATGTCTTTACAAAATAAAAGATTTTTTTGACGATTTTATACCATATGTCTAGTAGTTGTTTATTAATAAAAGAAAATTAAAATATTCTTAGTAAGGAAAACTATAAGAAGGGGGGAGACTATATGAAGGGGACTAAACCTTACTTACATATCCTAATAAGGTAACAAACCTCATCCAATTATTAGCACATATGAATAAAATAAGAGTTAAAAAGCACTAGGTATATTGTGATTACACATTTATTTATTACACTTTATGATGATATGTTTAAGTAGTTCAAAATTATAAAAGACAGAGAAAATTGAGTCATCAACCCTAAATTTTAGGCAAGTATTAATGTGTAAAAGGATATAATGTCTCATTTTCTTGCCATGTTACAAGGGAGGCGGGAGGCGTCGTGTGCTTTAACGACTTGTTTGTATCATAAAATTAAACGTGTAGCGATTTTGTAATTTTAACTAAAATCTACTTTGACGTCATGTACATATTTTTTTTCTCTCATGCTATCTAGAATATGTCAAACTTTCAACGGTTTTGTATTCTAGTTGTTCATTCTACTTCTTTTCACGTTAGAAAGAGAGCATTTTCACGACATAGAAATGATAATTTTACCGTAAATCATCCCATAAAACCCTATTTTCTATGTCTTTGTTGAGTTCTTTCTTTCTACTTGGTTCATGGACTTGATCCGAGCTTCTCTCTCTTAATTCGGGCTTTGGAGCCACTAGTTATACTTCAATAACCCCCCTAACCATGTCAAGACAACTTCCTATTTGCTACAAACCAAACTTACTAGTATGTTAGAGTCGTATCTTTTTTCTTCAAACCCTTTTTTCAACCTACAAATATATCTTCTTCTTGAAAAATCAACATAAAAAGATGAAGTAAAATAAAATTTTGATTCACATGTAAACTCTAAACTCTATTACATGTATAGTGGGTTGTAAGAGAAAATAATAGTTTGTATCAGTTATGGGAAGGTACCTGACTCATAATTGATGAATTTGTAGGCTTGATTTCTATTGAACGAATGTCAATAGGATCCTTCAATAAGCCTATTAAATTATACTTTGTAGGAGATCTATTGTGGCCAAGGATACTCATCTATCTTAATATTTTGAGTTTGGAAGAATTTACTAATATTATTTCCTAATATTTCGATTGGCGAATTTGTTAGCCGTATTTATAAAATATCCCTATTCCTATTTGGAGGTGAGGCAAAAAAATACTTGATGAATCCTAAAAATTCTCTAATATAAAATCAAAGTTGATAAAAGTTAACTTAAGTCTCATAGTCATTCCTTTATTGAATACTTCCATATGCTTGACTAAATAGAAAAAATCAAGCTTACCGATCGTAAAAGAATCATTCATTTATTATTGGTGTGCATCATCAAGGGTGTGATCATATGGATGAAATTCCTTCATTCTTAATAATATCTCATTTGAACCATCTAAATGGTGAAAGCTTGTTATGAAACATTTTCCCCTCAATGGAATCTATGTGATCCAAATCTAAATTAATGTGTTTCGAATGTACCAGATGTATCTCTAAAAAGAAGAACTGCCACAAAGGCTCATAGTAGGGGATGTGGTTTCTCTCTGCAATGGAAAGATAAGGGATGAGGTTTATACAAATTATATGAGTACTAGGATCGTTTGTGTTTAAGATGAGATTAAATATCCCACGCTTATGTTTGAGATTAGATTAATATGTATTTTGTTGACGATGTAAAGAAGTAAAGTCTTGGTTTCGAGATTAGATTAATATTCAACATAAGATGAAACCTCGCGGAAAGGTCAAGAAAATCTTAACATTCATTTCTCATTATACATAAAGAAGTGAAGTCTTAGTTTCTCTCTCTAAACAAGCCTTAGTAGAATCTTAAACCTTGATGGATCATTAGCTTGATAAGTGTTTTATTTTCTTAATTATTATTTTAATATATGTATATTTGATGAAAATATCGTTTCAAGTAAATTTATTGTTCAAATAATGAGAAGGACTGTTTCAAGATATAATTAGCTTGATAAGTATTTTTTATTTTCTTGTACTATATATATTTAATGATAATATTACTTAAGGTTAGATTACTATATTTTGGAAGTGAGATATTTGTAATGAGATATCAGATGAAATGAAAATATCATAACCTATTTTATATTTGTAGGGAGAATTGGAACCTAGCAGGAATATGCCAACATGGCTAGGGCCACTTTTGAAGAAGACATACTTTGGTGCATGTTTGGTGCATGATGAACTTGAAAAGAATGAACTGAGCAAGTATTGTATCACATGCAATTCAGATTTATGCAAGCATTGCATCTGTACAAACATGCAAACACAATGATCATGACCAGCTAAAGATTTATCGACATGTTTACAAAGACGTTGTTCTTCTCGAGCAGATGGAGAAGTATATTGACTGTAAATTAATTCAGGTAAATTTAAATTGATATAGACGGTTACAACTAGAAAAAAACGTAAGTTTTTTTCTAGATGTATCCTTGATTCGTCTCTGTTTGGACCCACTAGTTAAGTCTACCCATTGGTGTGAAGTTGAGTTTGAACAAAAAGGCTAAAGTTTAATCATTTTTGGTTAGAACTTAAGATACATTTGGTTGATTTTTTTTATGTTTGCCTGAAGTTCTTGTACATATCGATGAAGTTCAGCTATTTTTGTTTGAAAATTATGCAAAAATATCTGAACTTTAATTATTATTTTTTTAAAAAATATATAATTAGCATCTATATGTTAGTGATGTGATATATATAATTTTCTATGTGCAGCCATACAGATGCAACAAGAAATTGGTTATTGCTTTGAATCCTCTGCCGCATTGTGGGTCTGGCTCTTTAATTGTTGGAGATCCTACTTGTCTCACTTGCAAAAGGATATTGCATGACCCTCAACTGTTTCAATTCTGTTCCATTGCTTGTCAGGTACATATCACTCCCTCCGTCTCAAATTAAGTAGTTGTTTTGCAATGATTGTTATTTTATTTTTTAATATTTCTTTGAAATCAAATTCTGGAAATTATGCTTGATCAAAAACTGTCTCTCTACTTCCATGAGGTAGTAGTAAGACTTGAGTACATTCTACAATCCCCAGACATCATTTGTTAGATTTCATTGGCTATGTTGTTGTTGTTGTTGTTGTATAATCCAAAATAGAATGTTGAAATTGAAAATAATGGACTCCCTCTTCCACAATTTATTTGATATGGTTTGAATTAACATGAATTTTAAGAAAGAAAGATTTAAAATTTATGGTCCAAAATCTCTAAAGGTAAAATAAGTATTTTAAATCCAAATTATAAGTAAATATCAAATTGTATCATTATTTTTTAAACCAACAAAGGAAGTACTAAATGTTATGAATCAACCCAGTCCGACATGGAATTTGACTTCACAGAATCAGTAATTGGGTCAAGAAGAAGTAATTAGATCAAAAGACTTTCACAAAGGTTGAATTGAGATTTATGCCCAAATAGTAACTAATCTAAAAGGAAGAGAAGTTGGAAAGATAGGTTCGGCTTACTGTTGTGTGAAAGTCTAGTTCTCCTCATATCCCTTCTGAATTGTCCGTATTTTCTCATTTTCCTTATTTCCCCAATAAATGTCTAGTCTTACTTTCAATATTTCTACATGTTTGTTTGGGGTTTTATACTATTTTATTTGATAGGTTTTGTAAACTGTAATTGAACTTTATTCTTATTAATATATTTGAGAAGTTGTTATTTTGTATTGAGTTTGAGTTCCTTACACCAAATATAGGGGAAACACCCTTTTTTGAGACAGATTAAAAAAAAAGTAATGATACACTTAAATTACGACAAATAGAATATTATATATTTACACAGTCAATACACATAAATACTTTTGTCAATAACATATGTCATGATGGAATTCGTAGGTGGAAGCCAAATGGGGAAAAATTGTTGAGACAAAGCGGAAGCGCAAGAGGAAGGGAATTCCTCAAAGAGCTCCATTAAAATAACCATGCTTTGTTTTAATTTGATCATTTTGAAGTACTTTGTTTGAAGAATTATCGACTGTGTGATTTTATGTTGCTACTTGAAAAACATATGTGGTTTCAACTATTTTTATTTTTAATTAAGACTTTTGGAACCTAATTATCTTTCCTGCATTGTCATTGTGTTAAAAGTTTGTGTTGATGCATGATTTCTCTTTTAAAGCGCCTCATATTTTAAATTAAGATAGTGTTCTTACACGGGCTCAAGAAAATCAAGTATCCATCAAAGTTTTCAATCTAATCGCTTCATAGTGTTAGACTAGTCCATCCTCATGCCCTACATCTCAATTTAGTCAGTAGTAAGAAAAAATAAGTCTCCTGTCATTGCATATATAAAATATCGATTAATAGTTTCATCAAGTGAAGATCATGAATGCCCAAGAGGAAAGATTTGACTAATAAATAGTTGCTAGAATACATTTAGAAGCGCATATAATTTTCTGAAAACGTGCAATATAGAGTAGCCCAATTCAACTATGGAAAACATAGTACTTTATAATATTATGAGATAATTAGTTTAAGACTTTAAGTAATGAGAATATGTTACAAAAAATATGATATACTTGTTCTTATAAAAGCTATTCGAGCAAAAATAATGAACAATTGTTTTTATGAAACCCATCAAGAGCAAAAGTTTTTCGCATTCAAGAATTAGATAACATTAATTCCCTTCTTATTTAATTTCTCTAAATTTATGGACATTGCATAGCACTTAAATAACTATTTCGATCCTTGCAATGGAAATTTTCAAATAGACATAATTTTATATCAACCAACTTCGAAAGGTACCAACAAAAAGGTAAAAGATAGAAAGTTGAAGAAGAAGAATGAATAAATTAATTTTCCGAAGATCAAAGTAGCTTAATTTGCTTCAATAAATGTTCTATCTTTTACCTTTTTTGGTAGTTATCAAATTATGTAATCATGATATATATTTTATTGTATTTCTATTTAATGTGTGTTAAAATAAATTAGGAATAAAACTTATTAAGTTTCCAAATGAAGCAGAAATATGATAGACCATATTTATGTATTATTCACATTGTAATTAAATTAATTCCAAACAAAGTAGGAAGTAACTTATTGATTTTCCACATTAGCTAGGAATACATTTTATTATTTTTCCAAATGAAAGTAGGAATATAAATAATTGATTTCCCCATTAGTTAGGAATACAATTAATTATTATTTTTCAAATGACCAAGGAATATAATTAGAGATTTTTCACAAAAAGTAGGATACAATTATAGATTTTCACAAGAACTAGGAATACAATTAATTAAGTTTCCAAAAAAATTAGAAATACAATATACTAATTTTCCATGTGAACTAGGAATACAATTTATTTATTTTCCAAATATAATGAACTAGGAAAGCAATTAATTAATTTTCCAATTAAGGTAGAAAAATATGGTAGGTTATCTCTCTATAAAGTTTCATGTCATTCCAAACTTATTATTCACTATTATTATTTTTTGTTCGTGCTCTTTTCAAGAACTCAAAAAAAAAATCTCAACAATTTTTTTGTTTATTTTTTTATATTATTCTTTGTATTGAAATATGAGTAACTCACATGTTTATTCTCTTGGTGTTGTTATAAGAAATGTTAGTGATCATGATTCCATAGATAGAATCTTAAAGGCACGTGCACCAGACAATCTTCAAGGTCAATCTAAGGCTTACATGGAGGAAAAAGAGGATGAAGATATATTAAGGTATTTTAAAACAAGAATTCATCATGTTGTTGTGCCTTAAGATGAAGTAAAAAATCCAACAAATACAAAAGATATTTGTGGCATATGTCTTGGGAAATTTAAGCATGAAGAGACTATTGGGACACTTGGGTGCGAACATGAATTTCACACATGCTGCATCAAAAAATAATTGTTAAGGAAAAAAAATTGTCCCATATGTCGAGTTTCGGTTTCCCTCTTTCCCATCAACAAAGACCATACAAGTTCATAGCAATTAGGGATTTGTTTTATATTGTTGTATTAGTAAGTTTTTTATCGGTAAGTTTGAAAGACCAAGACTCTTTTGTTTATGTTTATTAGGTTTACCGCATGTGTGTTGCACGTGGTAACCTATTATTGAGATGCCTAGAAATATGAAATAGTATCTATACATTCTTCATTTGATTAAATGTACTGAATTCTAACTTGCGGAAATTCTCACATTCTTCATTTGATTAAATGTATCAACTATAAACTATTGAATTTGTTAGGGGGTAATTTTCTGAAAGTTTAAAAGTCATCTATTTCATTTTGGGTTGCATGTCAGTCAAATATAGTTAAAACTTTTATAAATTTTGGTCATAACTTTTCTTTGTTTGTATCAAGAAAGTACTCACCGTTGTGTAACATTGACACAAATAGGTATTTGATTGTGCTACATATGTAAATGATGCGTAATCTTCTTCCACCAATGGGAAACCAATTTTGCAGTTACATTTGGTAACCTGATTAAACGTTATTTTCCCTCCTAACCCAAAATGACTTTTAACAATCGTGAGGAACACACTTGTAGTGGGGTTGTGTGCGTTTCTGGCAGCCATGCTCTACCTTCGATTTTGGGAAGGAGCTACATCTATTAGAGACTAAGAATCAATTATTGTCAGCGCATTAATGTATTTGTACGACTTTCATCCATAAAAACGAATAAGTGGTATCATAAAGGTATAGTAGGGCACACACGTGGTTACCACATCTTGAGATTCCTGCTATTATGCAACAATATCCAAGTTATTGTACTCAATTATGTAATTTAATTGTGCAATTGTATCCATAATCTATGTGTTTGTGATATGGGGCTTACAATTCTTTGCCTTTGTGGAATCAAATTATTTTATTTGTGGTATTTCATTTGAAAGGATTGTTGGTCCATGATATTGAAATAAGTCTTATAGTACTAATTTTGTGTTAAAAAAAGAAGAAAATGGGTAGAATATGCGTCATGAAACACTTTTTTTTTTAGGTTTTAGTTTTTCAAAATTTATAATATCATACAACAATATTTAATGTTATACCTTTTGGAATAATTTAATGTCTTAGCTTTCCAGTGGCAATAAGTTGACATTATTTTATGAGGGGATTGATACATAAAAAATGGTCTAGCCGCCAAAGCGACAAAGATTAGAAGAAGAAATGTGCTAATTTTCATAAGTCCCATTAAATTAGGTAATAACATACATACATACATTCTTTAAGCATGAGACGGACTCTTAAAATATGGACATTCATTTTCTTGGAGACAAAACTCATTGGTTAGCTACACTATCAAGGAAGTTATCTTTTGCCTCAACTTTGATTTTTTTTTTAATTTGGATTAGGAGATGTTCTTCATAAGTTTTCTTTCCCCTCTTCCTTCGTGGTCTTACAGATTGTACTTATTCGTTCATTATGGTTGGTGCTTCATATTCAAGGGCAGTGGTGGATCCACCTTACAACTATGGAAAACTGAATAAATTTTAATTCTAATTTATTTTAACTCATAATTAAATGGAAATACAATAAAATATATATATTTTCATAATTACATAATTTGATTAATACCAAAAAAAGGTAAAAGATAGAAAGTTGGAGAACAGGAATGAATAAATAAATATTCTGCGCTAATTAAGATCAAAGTAGTTTAATTTGCTTCAATAAATGTTCAAGACTTACAAGGAAACATTGGTTATGTCAACATTATTGACAAAGTGAAAGACAATTCCGCCTTTAGTTGACCCGATATGTAAATAAAGGGACAATATCCTAAAGGAAACATTTGATTAGCTATTACCAACATGGGAACCACTAAATTTCGTGTGAACAAAAATAGGAAATTATCTATTAGCAACAAGGAACCAAAACTATAGATACTATGTTAGACCTTAGTCATTGTTCCGCAATAGTTGTGGTTCCTCCTTTCCCCCTACTAAATTATTATTAAAGAAGCACATTGTATCAAACAATAAACCTAACATATGCTATACCTAGGTTTTATTGGCAATATTATCCATGTTCTTCGTACTTATTTCTTATTCTATCTGGAGGCATGACATGCCCCTTAAAATACTTCTCAAGAATATAAATAACATAGAGTGCATTTAGTTTGACAATGAAGACACCAAGTACTTAAGCTAAAATTATTATTCTTTGGAAGTTGTTGAATGAAGCACATAATATTAATGTCCCTAAAATGCAATGTCTTGTTGTTTTATATTTGTGAAAAGAAACATAATTTAGTTGTTGTTGAGAAAATGGTATATAGAGATCTTATTAATTATTTCGAACATGATTATCATGTTTATCTGAGCTTTTCCTCCCTTTGATGTTATTGCATTCTTTGTACATTTTGCAAAAGGGTCAAAGAAGGCATTCAACGAAAAGCTTCGCCTCAACAATGTAATCATTCTTTTAGTCATTATTTGGATTGTAAATCATGAAAAATGATATGTTCGTAAATAGAAAATTACCTTCACTTGACATGCAAAAGGTCATAACAAAGTAATGATACCTTGCTTACCTTATGATAAACATATTGTTCAAGATTTTTTAACCCTGTATACCTTCATAATCCACACATGTATTAGAGTCAAGCTAGATTGACGAATTATAGAAAGATCATTTCCTAACATTTTGGGGTACGGCGAGAAATAATACATTTCTTCTCCATAGCAAAGTGTGACGTCCCGCCATAATTCCATCCTGATTTTGCGTCCGAATGGGGGCAGAAGGGTCTAGAGTTGTGAAGAGGTTTGCAGATAACTCTAGAACCTTCTAGATTTCTGGAGAAGACTAGAGAATTCCCTAGAATTCTCTAGAATACTTTAGATATTTTTGGAATAGTTTAGCATATTCTAGAAAGTGTAGAATTCTCTAGAATATGGACCAATGTGTAAATAATGTAAGGACTTGTAGAGTTATTTTTATTTACACTGAGGCCCTTAGGAAGTAGTATAAATAGAAGGGCCTCTCATTTGTAAATCATCCAACAATCCAACAAAGAAGTAATAAAAACTTCTTCCTCCAAATCTCTCTCTTTCTAAGTCTTCATTTACATTTCTCTTAGAGATCTTAGTGTGAAAGGCTTACTTGAGCTTACAAGATCGTGAAAGATTCGTGAGTAAGTTGTCAAGTGCCGCACGGAGTCTTAGCGTAACTCTAGGTCTGTGACAACGTGGTATCAGAGCAGGATAAGAGAATGGCTTCCGAAGGAGACATGAACGCCGTTAACATCCTCAACGTCCGTCAGGATGGTAGTAAGAAGAACCGAAAGGGGAAAAGACAGCAGAAGGAAAATGAAGAGATGCTGCCAGAACCAAGCGAGGTGCTGACATCTCATCCACCTTCGACCGCCGGAGCCAGTGACGATGAATTGGGTGAGGAGCCCATAGACATCACTGCCGGAGAAGAATGGGTCGCAAGGGTGGAAACGGCGAGGCAGACCGTGGAGATCTTAGGCCGGCGCATGAACGTGGTAGAAGGTAAGTTCAAGACCCTTGAATACTTCACCCTCGAGAAAACCGAATCCATCCGTAAGGAGTTGGAGGGGCGTCAGCGGGCTGAGTTTGAGATGAAGGAGGTCATCACTTCCTTGGAGTGTCGGCTCATGGAGGCGTTGAGCGCGATTGAGACCATGAAGGCCGAGATAGGAGCACTCAAGGAAGGTGCAAGGGTTGGAGGATCACCGTCGTTCGACCGGTAAAGGGAGGCCAGCGTCGAGGCTCCCAAGCCACCTATGTTCAGAGGCGTCCGTGACGCGCATGAGGTGGAGAACTTTCTATGGCATTTGGAGAATTATTTCAAGTGCAACAGATTGAGGAACGACGAGAGTAAGATCAACACCGCTGTGTTGTATCTTACTGATATGGCCATGCTATGGTGGAGGCGTAAAGAGTCCGACATCAGGAAGGGGACGTACACCATCAACACGTGGGAGCAATTCCGCGATGAGGCCAAGAGGGCGTTCTTCCCCAACAACGTCATCTATGAGGCAAAGCGCAAGTTTAGGGAGTTGAAGCAGACGGGTAGCATACGTGCGTATGTGTGGGAGTTTACCACCCTTACGCTTCAGATTCGCAACCTCACGGATGAGGACATGTTGTTCCACTTCATGGATGGGCTACAGAATTGGGCCAGGACGGAGTTGGAACGCAGACAGGTCGGGACTATTGATTACGCCATCACGCAGGCCGAAGCTTTGACAGACTTCAGGCAGGAGAAGCCTTATAGTGCCGGAGGGGACGAAGGAAGAAGTAGTCATGATAATGGTGGGGGAGATTGTGGCGAATGCGAGGAGCAACGGCCACAATTCAAGAGGCAATGGGAGGAGCAACGGCCTCAACCCAAAGGGCATGCTACCTATAGGTCCGACGGCAAGAAGTCTGGATGCCATGGCAACAAGGTGAGGAAGACAGAGGTTGCCAAAGGAGATGGTTGCTACATATGCGGTGGGCCGCACGGCTATGCGAAGTGCCCTGAACTGAAGAGCCTTGGTTCTGTCCTACGAGAGCGGAAAGCTAAGGAAGCATATGAGCAAGGTCAAGTCGAGGAGACTAAGCAGTTGGGCATGATAGGCCTATGCGGAGCTATCACCAAGCAACCACAAAAGCCGCCGAGGCATGCAGAGTCAAGGCATGCGGAGCCGAAGGCATGCAGGGCACAGTACGTCGACATCACGATCAATGGAGGACATGCTCGTGCGATGGTCGACACAGGTGCAGAGGTCAATATAATGACCAAGACGGCAGCAACGAGGTTGGGGTTGCATTACAGTCCATGCAACGCCCAACTCAGGACGGTCAATGCACCACCGACTCCCGTGTGTGGACAAGCACAGGGAGTAAGCATCACGTTAGGCAAGTGGCAGGGTAAGACCGACTTCATTGTCGCTCATGTGGATCTCTTTGATATAATTCTTGGGCAGGAGTTCTTCCGGCAGTGCCATGCTGTGATCGGTCATTTCCTCCAGCGACTCGTGGTCTTGGAGCAAGGAGAAACATGTATGGTTCCCATGGTTAAGGCACCGAAGACGGAGGGACAGATCTGACTGACGGCCATGCAGCTCAAGAGGGTCGACAAGAAAAAGGGGATGACATCCGCAGCTACCATTGCAAGTTCGAGAGAAGACAATGGTGCTGAGAAGTCCTTGCCACCGTGCACGAAGAAGGTTCCAAGAGGGAACGCTGTCGTGATACAAGGGAAGCCGCCGAAGTGCTTGCCTCCTACGAAGGAGGAAGTTCGTGAGACCGGGCCAAAAGTGATCGGTCAATAGCTGAAGGAGCTGCTCAAGGGTATTGATCAAGTACGTGGATTGTTAATCGCACAACAAGACTCGATCGCCGAAGGAGCAACGATGCGTCGCGGTCGTCGCATCAATAGGTGGGGGAGAGTGTGACGTCCCGCCATAATTCCAGCCTGATTTTGCGTCCGGATGGGGGCAGAAGGGTCTAGAGTTGTGAAGAGCTTTGCAGATAACTCTAGAACTTTCTAGATTTCTGGAGAAGACTAGAGAATTCCCTAGAATTCTCTAGAATACTTTAGATATTTTTTGGAATAGTTTAGCATATTCTAGAAAGTGTAGAATTCTCTAGATTATGGACCAATGTGTAAATAATTTAAGGACTTGTAGAGTTATTTTTATTTACACTGAGGCCCTTAGGAAGTAGTATAAATAGAAGGGCCTCTCATTTGTAAATCATCCAACAATCCAACAAAGAAGTAATAAAAACTTCTTCCTCCAAATCTCTCTCTTTCTAAGTCTTCCTTTGCATCTCTCTTAGAGATCTTAGTGTGAAAGGCTTACTTGAGCTTACAAGATCATGAAAGATTCGTGAGTAAGTTGTCAAGTGCCGCACGAAGTCTTAGCGAAACTCTAGGTCCGTGACAAAAGGCTCTCCATTTTTGTCACAATTCAAAAATAAACGTGATAACACTTGTCTATTCTCAGCTAGACAAGTCAGCCTCAACGCAATGAAAAAAGAAAGAAATGTAAAATTACAAAAAAATAGGAACAAGATAAAGTGGAAACCTTATTCTTCTATTAAAAACCCCAAAACATGGTTGTCACGTGAACAAGGAACTAAATACATAACTATGAAATCATATTATATTAAAAGTGAAAAGGTTTTTAGTTCAAAGTTGAATTACGAAAATGTCCTTCACTTTATTCTTCTATTAAAAACCCCAAAACATGGTTGTCACGTGAACAAGGAACTAAATACATAACTATGAAATCATATTATATTAAAAGTGAGAAGGTTTTTAGTTCAAAGTTGATTACGAAAATGTCCTTCACTAATTTTTAAAATTTAAAATGTCTTTTACAAACTTCTTAAATTAAATAAAATAATGATAGCTCAACAGTTTTCTATCTTTTATTGAGCTTTAATTGTTGATCCTTTTAGTCTTTGCCGTTAAACTCATTTCAACAACACAGCGTTTTACACTATAATTAAGATAGATGATGAACAATCACAATCTCCTTAAATACAATTCAAAAACGTTTTTAATCATAAAGTTCACCTTTTCCTATTCCTATTCTTTACATTATAAAAGTCTATAAAGGTACACAATAAGTCTACTTTCTCCCATCTTTACATCTCTTCATTCTGCCAGATTTTCTCCAGGTATATTCATTGTTTTTATATATGTATTTGTGGTTTAAGCCTCATCTTAGTATGTTTAATTGGTGGTATGTTGTTTGATATGAAAACAAATGATTATCTTTAATTCAAAACTATTTATACCAACTTCTTAAGTTAATCTTTCAGTTCATATACTTAATTTGCACATTATAGAAACAAGGATCAGATAGAGTTGGTCAAAAACTATATATGCATGGACAATGAGATATTAGAAAACATTGACCCCTAAGATTAATGTTCATCGATTTTTTTTATTTTTTTCATCAAAAAAAGATAGTACTTATATATGAAAAAAGAAGAATGCAATTCATATAAGCTCACAATATGAAAAATATTCTAAAATTTGTGATCCAAACAATAATCAGAATTAAATTTATTTCTTCCACATGTCTTTATTAATTTCGTCAAAGGCTTTTACATTTTTTTCAAGTAGAAAGTCATCGTAAGCTACTTCAACAACTGAGTTGTTGTTTGATTCTGGAAAAAAAAATAAAGTAGGAATTCATCGACATATTCATACCATTAAAAACTAAATTGCTAATTTCCGCAAATATAATTTCTTTTATAGATATCCTACATGTTTAGCAGAGATATACATAATTTCGGTTCCCTTGGTCTTTGGGGGCTTCGGGTGTTATCTTTTTTATATGCATTTATTTGTTGAACCATATAATTTTTTATTTATATTGTTTTCTTTTTTCTACCATGCTGTTGAATCAAATTTTAATTTGAAAAAATAAATTAATTAAACATTAAATACTAATTATATCATATTATATGTGAAAGTTGTTATGTCAAAAGTTGAAAAATGAAAATACCAATAGAAAGTCTAAATTAAATGTTTTTATCCTTTTAACAACCAAATTTAATTATATTTTTAAACCCTTTCTCTTTTCTTTTGTATTTAATTTCATTTCTCTTTTTCAATTTACTTAACACATACCATGTATATACAATATAAAAATAGCAATAAAAAAGGTGATGTGTCATTTTTCTATAGTTTCCATCGCATTTAACATATTCTTTTTTTTGTTTGAAATTTTAAATTAATTTTGAGGTTAAGAATTTAATATATACATGGGGATTATAATAACATTTAACGATTCCTCTAACACTAAAATGAATAGCAACAACCAATTAGGTAGAGTGAAAAATTACGATTTACGAAGAAAATTAAAATAACATGTAGCATGACATGATTCAATAAATTCCTATTCTTTTTGGGTGAAACGTATCTTTATTTGGCTATATACTTGAGAAAATTGAAAAGAATTATATGGCACAATGATTTTTTTATTGAAGTATGTTTAATCTTAAAATTGTATTGCAGTGACGGTTTTATTGGTATTTTTATTTATTGTTGTATTTTCTTATTTTTGTATTTTTGACTCATTACCTAAGTTTATTATTTTCATTATATAGTTAAAATGGTGAACCATTGTATTATTTAATTTAAGTCATGCTTTAGTTTGACTCTATGAAGACGACTCTTGAATTTATATTGGTGATGATTTCAAGGTTTCTTATATACAATTCATTTGTTTTTTAGATTGGTCCATAAGTCTATATATATATATATATATATATATATATATATATATATTATGATTGTGTTGTATTTCAAAATTCAATTATATGTATGTAACTTGACAAAAAAAATTGTCAAAATTTACAGATGACAGAAATAATAATTTTGAATGAGCATAGAAGACCAAGGGTACATATATATGTAATTATTATTTATATATGACTATTAAATATTTAAACAATTATTGTAACAAATAAATACTTTTCTTTTGTAGGTGTAAACTATGAAATTGATAATGATCTACTAGCTAACCTAAGGAAGACATATGTTGTAACAACCCTAAAAAAATGAATAAGCTAAATGTTTAAGGTGTCAAGAATGCTTGCGATTAGACCAAGGTTCACACAGATTGATACGCGTAGAACCAGACCTCAGAACCCTTACTACAACCAAGACAACTAACTTGGGGAGTTAGTTGAACTTGGAAAGGTTGGAACCAACCAAGTAAGGCTCTCGAAAATGAAGATTTAATCGAAGGAGTCTTTACCGGACTTACAAAGAAGAAATTTTAAGTTTTGAGGGTCTAAGGGTAAAATGGTCTTTTACCAGGCTAGGGGTAGTATCGTAATTACCCTAAATATATAATTAGTTAATTATTTAATAAATTGGAGGGGAAATTTGTGAAGAGAGAGCCGAAATTGGTCTCTTGAAATGAAGTCTTGCTCCACCCGGGTTCGAACCTAGGTGGGAGCAAGGATTTAATATGATTTTTTTATTATTGGTGAATTAATTTAATAAATTTATAATTAATGGCTGATGTAAAAAGGAAAATCAGATTTTATTATTATTTATTATTTATTTACTTATTAATTAATGTTTTTTTTAAATTGACTAAGTCTTGCCAACTATCCTAGTTTTAAGATGCACTATCTCACACTATCTCGCTCCCTCAAGCCTAAATCTCTCTCTCTCTCATCCAAATTATTTTTATTGGCTGCAAAAACAGAAGATAAAAACATTAGAAAGCAATCAAAAGTTCTCTAAACTCAAAGAACTTACAAAAAAAAATATACAAGCAAGCAAGCTAACTTAAGAAAAGAAAACTTTGCATCATCTTCTCGACGGGTTTGTGTTGAAGGTTTAGGGGAGGAGTTTGGCAGCACTTGGAAGGTGTGTAAAGCTACAACAAGGTATGGGTTTTCTCTCTTGGAATCCTTTCTCCAAGAGGAATTTCTTTCTACAAAAGTCGACATATGAAACTAAGGCTGTCCCCTTGAATGTTGAACTCCTTGTCCCTAGTCTCCTTCCGATTTCAATCTAAATTAGTTTAGAAATCATGTTGTTGGTATGGTTGCTGGTAGCTAAGTGTGAAATATGATGTTCCTTGTGATTTTATGTTTGGAAATAGCAAGCATGTTCAATGATGTCAACCGAAAATGATGTGGTGCAATGTGTAAAATGTTTGTTGTTGTTCTCCGTTTTGAAGTCTTAAAATGGCTTGTTTGATGATTGAAATTATTGTGCATAACGTGTGTAAATTGTGATATTAAATGAAGTGTAAGGTGGCTGATCATAAGTGAAAAAATCTAAGCTAAAACAACAATAAATCTACACCTAAGAATGTGTTAAACGAATCATGAAAGTACCTCAAAACGAACGTATGAATGTTGTTAAATAAAGGCTAGAAAATTTAATAAAATTTCCAGCACTTGGTGATGGAATTTTCGGCCAGAATACTTAAGGTTGAGAGGTTTAAAAATATATTTAAAATATGTGAGGTCAGTGGGGATTGAACCCAAGACCGCACTACATAAAAGCTGGAAAAGAAAAAGAGGTGTGGGATTCGAACCCACAACCTCTCGGTCAAACAAGAGAGTAAGAGGGGAATTTTAAATTAATAAAAGTAATAGGAGGAGTGGGATTCGAACCCACCACCTCTTGGCTGAAGAAGGAGACAAAGAGAGAAATTAAAAAGAAAATAAAGTGAGGTTGTGGGGGCTCGATTCCACAACCTCACTGCCAACACTTAAGTAGTTAACTTTTAAATGAAAATGAAAATAAGGAGGCTGTGGGGGTTCGAACCCACAACCTCTAAGTCCCAAGCGAAATAAAGAAAAAATAAATAAAGAGAGGCTGTGGGGGTTTGATCCTACAATCTCCTGGTTAAGCCGAAATGGACAAGGAAAATAAATGGGAAAATAAGAGGGGGTTGTGGGGGTTCGAACCCACAACCCCTCGGCCAAAGGAGAGAAGTTCTAGACAAAAGGAACTAAAAAGAAATGTTGATGTTGGGGTTCGACCTAGGGTCCCAATATCATGAAGACTAAAAATAAAGTCAAGGAAAAATGTATGTATTGTCCAAGGGATTCGAACTTGGGTTCCCTTGACCAAATTTCCGTATTGATACATAAATCATACGTAAATTAAATGTTCAAGAATAATGCCACCTACTTAGATCGAAATCGATATCTTGGCATATATACAAGATACATAAGTCTTGTACTACATAATCTTAGGAAGATATGAGTCACTTAACGAACTATGAATGAAGCCTCATGGCTTGTATGTATAGACCCATAAGTCTAGCATACGCTTAAAAATAAGTGAACCTAAGATGTATGTAAAGAAACGAAGAAACCCTAGAAGGGTTAAGTAAGAGTGTGAAATACGCAAATGGCCAAGTACATGGCATATGATGAAATGAACTTTCACGTAAAATGGGGTGAGTAATTATGAAGAGCAATTGTGCTAATGTTAATGAATGTGGTGACAACATGATATGAGGCTAATGTAAAAGATGATAACAATCTCAAATGAGCCTAAGTAATTGTTACCAAAACGTACTCACCTATGAGAGTGTAAAGTTAATGAAGAGACCAGTCTCTATGAACACTCTAATAAAAGTATTGAGATTAACACACTTAATACTAATGATGAGATGAGAAATCATCTATTGAGCTATGATGTCCTCATACTAGAAGCCAGCTTCCATGAAGTATAAGTTGAATGTAATGGAACTTTATACTGAGCACCGATAGACTAGCTATGAGCGGTGATGCCTTCTTTCGGGAAGGGCGGAGGTTCACGTAACTCTCATGAGATGAGACTGTTCGGCTTGCCGGGTATGGGTCTCCTTATATCTCCTGGTCTTCGAACCTATACTGCCAATATAGGGATCTGGCGGGGTTAATTCCCATGTACGCTAGCATGTTTTGGGTCACCTTGGCCGGTGATTTCACCTCTTTTTGGTGTGGGGGAGACACTGGATTTCATGATGCTCACATGATCTATGTCGGGTAAAGTTAAAGTTCCCAATGAATGAATGAGGCCAGCCTCAAATGAAGCACATAATGAAATGAATGATACCAAAGGTGTTAGAATAGGATAATCAAAAGGTGAGTTAGATTCAAGTAATGACATTAGGTCATTCTTGGTCATTGCACAACGAACCTAATGAAAGTCTTAAACTACATCCTAGGTATAGCTGGTGTTTACACTGGCCTATGAACGAAATGAAATGGAGTACGTATGAATGAACGAAGCAGACTCTGTGTTTGCTAATGAAGACTCTCTAGTTGAGGTTCCATCTGTTGAGCCCTCATTTCTGGGATGTCATAATGTTAAGTCCATGATTCCGAGGTCTCATGGCATATGAATGAATGATATTAAAGGAGTTATGTGCTACATACAAAGTGTGTTGTAAGCTATATGATATGTGCTACGTGTAAATGTTATGTGTTGTTTGCAAATGTGAAAAGTATGATGATGTATGTTATTCTCATGGCATAAGCTTCCTATTCCAAATCTGGAAAGCTCACTGACTTTCCTAATCCAAATTTGGAAAGCTCATTGACTTTCCTAATCCAAATTTGGGAACCTCCTAATCTCAATTTGGCAAGTCCACTGACTTGACTTCCAAAAATCATGTCGTTAGGAAAGAGCTATTCTTTCTCATGCATGTCCTTGGTGTGTGCTTGCATATACCCATACTTAGTACAAGTGTGTACTAACCCTATACATCTATACTATTTTAGGTGCAGCACAGGTAGGCGATAGAGCTACAGGATCATTGTTGCAGCTATCCGGACGTCAGCATTCATCCGGAGTTTGGTAGGTCCTCATGCTTTCGAGATGCTACTGTTTTACATTCCAGCTTAGTTTTAGAGTTGAGCTAGTGGAGCATGTTCCACTAGCGTTTCTTTCCTGTTTTGATTCAGACTTTGTATTGGACCATTTTGGCAATTATACAATTAAGATTTATTGAACTTTCCTTTCATTTGATTATCTCAATGTTAGATGGTTGATGGTGAACAAATTACGAATGTATTTAGAAATGTTTAGTAAGCAATATTTAGAAACAAAAAGTTTCAAATTTTCCGCTAAAATTAACCTATGTAAAGTAAGAATGACGTAAGTAGGCTTGTCTGCGACCTCTGAGATCAACGACGCCGGTCTCGTCTGGGTCTAGATTCCAGTCGTGACAAAGTTGGTATCAGAGCACTAGGTTAAATTAAAAATAATAAGTTCACATCAACCACATGAGTAGTTTCTAAGTCTGGTAGTGAAGTGCACCACTATCCTGAATTAGAGACGC
>CM040619.1:52593064-52613424 GCA_022817965.1 Solanum lycopersicoides | reverse complement strand
GTTAGGGGAATTTGCATTTGAACGCCTATTAGAGGTGTCTCCGTGGCGAGGATGCATGTTTGTTTGCTGTGCAATAGCAACAGTAATGGGTGTTGAGAGTGGCTTCTTTAATTCTTCATGCTTGATGAAAAGTTCATGGTCAAGTAACTTCTCATAAAGTTCTAGACAAGAGATAGTAGAATCTCTTGCACGGATAGCAGCTGGTATTTCACGAAATTCAGGTCCAAGTCCAGTGAGGATTTTGACAATCAATTCCTCATTGGACACAGGAGCTCCAGAGCAGTGCAAGTTCATCACAGAGAGATCGAACCTGGTGTAGATAATCAACGACGGAAGGGTTTCTTTTGCGAGACGAGCGAGACGATCGTGCAAAATAAAGATCCTTGTTTCGATTTGTTGGCATACGCAGTGTGCAAAGCATCCCAAGCAGCCTGGGAAGTGGATGCAACAACTGTAGCAAGCAAGAGTTGGATCAACTGAGGCCAAGATGGCGTTTTGAATAAGTTGATCTTGGCGATACCATGAAACAAATGCAGGATTTTCGACGTCCTGATTATTTTGAGCCATTGTACGAGCAGAGGCTGGGCGAGAACCGTCGAGATGGCCAAAAGGTTGTGACCGCGCATAAGCATCGACATTTGTGCTTTCCAAAGGGAAAAATTGTGGCTGCCAGTTAATTTGATTAGTAACCGAGAGTGATAGAATTAACCTGAACAATCGTTGTACTGGCATCAGAGTTTGTTACAGTGATGTTGGGGCCATTTTTATGGAAAGGGTGGGAGGGTTTTCTCGACAGAAATTTACTCGTGAGGTTAATTGGCTCTTGATACCATATAAAGTATAAGTTGCCTGCAGAGTGAAAGGAACGATGCATTTCATTGATTGTAAATGAGTATACATCGATTATGTACAACTTCTACAACAAAGACATAAACTAAGAAAAAGGTAAGACTTATTTATAACCTATATGTAAGGAGAAAGTTAAAATAGAAGTCCTAAAGAGAAGACACTACTAAATCTGATATGTTATTACTACCAACAACTTAAATGCAGACTCATTTTAGGAGAATTTGAAGGAAAAAGTTGATCAAGTAATACTTAATGAACAAACTACGTTTAAATCTATTACCAAAAAGAAAATGACCTGTTTTAGGAAAAGAATTATATAAAATATCTTTTGAGGTACGATAAGGAAATATTATCATAACATAGAGAAAATCATCAAAAACCTTATTGTCTTCTCAAATTTCTACAACACAAATGGAATCTGAAGCCTCCCATCTACACCAGAAGTGGAGCAAACACACTAGCTATGCTCCATTTTCTACTTCTTCTGTTCAAGATTCAACTTTAAATCCAATGTTCTTTCCAGTAGAGCTCATCACTGAATTTCTCTTAACGTTAAAGGTTTTAGGTGGAACACCTCTTGAAATTCAAGTTTGTATCAAATCATGACTTCATTAATCTTTAGCCCTGAGTTTTTCAAGATCAATCTCCATCGATTTGCTAATAACAAGTGATTCACCTGAAAACAATCTTAAGGAAAGTTCCATTCTTTATTTTATGACCATGTTATTAGGACACTTGACTTGGATTATCATTGAAAAATATTCTATGAATTATTAAGTAGGTGGGTTCCTCCAATGGGTTGATTTGAGTTGCCATTGAGGAAAACACGTGATTCTTTGGAATCCGCCAATTAAGAAGCTCAACATTGTCTAGTTCTGAAACCAATTTCCTTTACATGTATGGTTTTGGATACGATAGACTTCACAAATATTATAAGGTTATTAATGGTAATCTACAAAAATGTGGGTGATGGCAATTCACACTACAATGTGGGCAAAATATGTAGTTTGAATAATAATTTTTGAAAACGTTTGGATGATTTACAAAATGTGATTCAAATCGATCTATAAATTTGGTATGTTTGTGAATGAGAAGATTTATTGGGCTATTAATAATAAGCTTTTTGGTTATTAGCTTGTTGTTGACTTGTCTGATGGGAGATGGGAAAAATGATAGGCTAGAGAAGTAATCCTTGCTATGGAGAAGTAATGTATTATTTCCACCGTACCCCGGATAGTTAGGAACTGATCATTTTGTCAATCTACCTTGACTCTAGTAAATGTGTGGGTTATGAAGGTATACGGGTTTAAAGAGTTTTAGACAAAGAATGTTTAACATAGTGTACGCGGGGGTATGATTCATGTGGTACGCCTTTTTGCATGTCAAGTGAAGGTGAATTTTCATTTAAGAACATATTCTTTTCCATGATTTACAATCCAAATAATGACTCAAACAGATTTCCATGAACTCCAACTATGATTACCTTGTTGAGGCAAAGCTCTACGTTGAAAGCTTTGTTTGTCCCTTTTGCGAAACGTACCAGGAATGCAACAAAGACAACAAAAGCTGAGATGAAGACGATAATTGTGTGCAAAATAATTAGTAAATTCTCTATACCATTTTCTAAACAACTATTAAATTCTGTTTCTTTTCTCAAATATAAAACAACAAGACATTGCATATTAGGGACATTAACCTTATTTGCTTCATGAAACAATTTCCTAAGAACAATAATTTTGGCTTAAGTACTTGGTGTCTTCATAGTCAATTTTTGTATTTTCTTGAGAAGTATTTTAAGGGGCATGTCATGCCTCTAGATATAGTAAGAACAGAGAGCACAAGGAACATGGATATCATGGAAGGTGAATGTGCCAATAACACCTAGGTATAGCCCATGGTAGGGTTATTGTTTGATACAGTATGCTTCTTCAATAATAATTTAGTAGGGGAAAAGGAGGAACCACAACTTTTGTGGAACAATGGTTAAGGCCCAACATAGTATTTATAATTTTGGTGCTTTTCCTTGTTGCTAATATATAATTTTTATTTTTGTCTGCACGAAATCTAGTGATTTCCATGTTGGTAATATCTAACCGAATATTTCCTTTAAGATATCTTCCCTTTGTTTTACTTCTCTGGTCAATCAAAGGTTGAATTGTCTTTCACTTTGTCATGATGTTGACATAACCAATGGTTCCTTGTAAGGATACAACATTTTTTTTTGAAGAAAATTAAGTTACTTTGATCTTAAGCGGGGTGTGGGGTAAAAAAATATGAATTCTTAGTAGTAAATAATGGGGATAATTTTTCTTAAGAGTATCCATGTCTTAAATGTACCTGGTAGGGAAATAGATCTCATCTTTTTGCTTAAACATGGCTTGAGATATTCTAATAAAACTGATTTTTGCAAACTTTTTGTTCTTGATTAAGTGAAAAATATTTTGTTAACTGTTATGTACACTTTCAGGAAATGCTGATGTTTGGAACAATGAATCCACTTCGTGCTGATTGCACGAGTTGCAATGAAGAAGGATGGACTTTCTTTGGTTTTACTATTCGTTGTAATGTGTTGATGTTATTTCATTGTGTGTATAACAAGATTTACATATGCTCGTTGATTGCATATCACATTTTGTTGATACCTTTTGAAGTTGGTTGATATAAATTTATGTCAACTTAAAATTTCTATTACAAGACCTGGAATAGTTATTTTAGAGCTATTCAATGTTCATAATTTTAGAGGTAACTAAATAATTAGAAACCAATGTTATCTGATTCTTAAAATGAGAAAACTTTTGCTCTCGGTGGTTTTCATAAAAAATTGTTCACTATCTTCGTCCGAATAACTTTCATTAGCATAGGAGATCATGTTTTTGTAAAGTATCCTCATTGATTAAACTAATTGTCTCATAATATAATAAAGTACTATGTTTCACATAGTTGCATTGCGATACTCTGTATTGCGCGTTTTTCAGAAAATGATCGTCACTTATTAATGCATTCTAGCAGCTATTTATTACTCAATCTTTCCTCTTGGGCATTCATGATCTTGAGTTCATGTAACGATTTATTGATATGTTATGTATGCAATGACTGAATTTAATATATGATTTTTATGATGAAATTATTTTATTTCAAGAACAAAATCTGAATCCACAATGTAGTCATTTAAAAAGTTTTGTTTATGGGGAGATTATTCACCCAATAAAGTTTCTTTTTTTGTATATTAGTCTTCATATATATGTCAATTTGCCAAACCATATAATAATATTAGGTTTTTAGTATAAATATTTTCCATCTAATATCATAAATACTATTTGCAACTGTACGCTTCCGCATGACATCTTGATTTCTTTAGAACCGAACAACTTGGGGTCTTTGTTGAGGTAAAAATTGTTTTACAAAATCAGAGTTAATAATAATGACATTAATGAGTTTTTTCTCAAACGACAATTATAAAGCTACTAGCCTGAAAACTTTAACAACTTTAACAGAGACTTGATTTTTCTTGAACACTACCTTAATTATAAATAAGAGACGCTTTAAAAGAGTGATTATGCGCCCACATATACTTTTAACCACAATAACAAAGCATGAAATAAAATTAGGTTCCAAAACTCTTAATTAAAAGTAAAAATAGTTGAAAGCACATACGTTTTTCAAGTAGCAACATAAAAACACACTGTTGAAAATACTTCAAGCAAAGTATTTTAAAATGATCAAATTAAAGCAAAGCATGTTTATTTTAAAGGAGCTCTGTGAGGAATTCCCTTCCTCTTGCGCTTCCGCTTCATCTCAGCAATCTTTCCCCATTTTGCTTCCGCCTACAAATTTCATCATAACATATGTTATTTGCAAAAATATTTATGTGTATTTACAGTGTAAAGATATAGTAATACTCCATCTGTCTCAATTTAAGTGTTTCATTACTTTTTTTAATCTCTCCCCTATTTTTAGCGAAAAGAACTCAAACTCAATACAACAATAATCACTTCTCAACTATATTACTAAGACTAAAGTTCAATTACAATTCACAAATTATACGTAACAACTGAAACAATAAAAACCCCAAACAAACATATAGAAATATCGAAAGTAAGACTAGATATTGATTGGAGGAAGAAGGGAGATGAGAAAATACAGACACTTCAGAAGGGAAATGAGGAGAATTAGACTTTTACATAACAATAAGCCTAATCTATCTTTCCAACTTCTATTACTTTTAGACTAGTTGCTATTTGGGCATGGATCTCAAATCAACCTTTGTGAAGGTCCTTTGATATTATTACTTCTTCTTGACGCAATAACTGGTTTCATGACATCAAAATCCATGCGGGATTGGTGTTGATTCATAACATTTAGTATACTCCCTTTTTTCCAATTTATACGACACACTTTCGTTTTTTGTCAATTTAAAAAATAATGATACAGTTCTATATTTACTAACAATTTAGCTTTAAAATACTCATTTTACCTTGAGAGATTTTTAGCAACACAAACATCTATGATTTGTTTTGGACCATAAATTTTAAGTCTTTTTTTCTTTCTTAAAATTCATGTCAAATGAAATAGTATCACATAATTGTGACGAAGGGAGTGCATTTTCTCAATTTCAACATTCTATTTCTAGGATTATACAACAATAACAACAATATATTTAGTGAAATCTAACAAATGAGGTCTGGAAAGGGTAGAATGTACTAAAAAATTACCACTACCTCTTGGAAATAGAGATTGTTTTCGACCAAGCATCATTTCCAGAATTCAATTTCAAAAAACTATTAAAAAACAAAATAAAAATCATCGCCAAACAACCATTTAATTTGAAATGGAGGGAGATATATGTACCTGACAAGCAATGGAACAGAACTAAATCGTTCAGGGTCATGCAATCTCCTTTTGCAAGTGAGACAAGTAGGATCTCCAGCAATTAATGAGCCAGACCCAGAATGTGGCAGAGGATTCAAAGAAATTATCCATTTCTTGTTGCATTTGTATGGCTGCACATAGCAAATTATATATATATCTCATCACTAACATATAGATGCTAATTATGTAAAAAAAAAAATAAATCTTTGTTAGGCTTGACTTCAAATGAAAATGTTTAAAGTTATGTATGACTAAAGTTCAGATACTTTTGCATGAAGTTAAAACAGAAATAACTGAACTTCATTGATATGTGAATAAATTCAGACAAACGCAAAAAAACAACCATATGTTTCTTAATTAGTTTTAACAGAAAAAGATAAAACTTTAGCAATTATGTTCAAGCTCAACTTCAAACAAATAGATAGACTTGTAAACTTTTACCCACACTATGACTTAATTAGTGGGTCCAAAAAGAGATGGCTCGAGGATAGAGCTAGTAAAACACTTGCTTTTAGACAAAGGCCCCCAAAAATTAGTAGTGATTTTATGAATTTATTGTCACTTAACACATAAGATTAGATAAAAAGTATAAATTTTATATTTGTATATAAAAAATTATCTACTTTTTATCATAAATATTTTATAACTTTGAATTAAAAATCTCATTTTTATATTATTAAATAATATTTTTACAATAACATTCAAAATAATAATATACAAACAAATGACTAACATCTCATCAACTAATATTTTATTCTCACTCAAATGTTCAATTAAATTAATGTCCAGAGCATCAATTCATAATCAATATAGTCTCTTTTCATTTCTAGTTGTAACCGTCTAAATCAATTCAAATTTACCTGAATTAATTTGCAGTCAATATAATTTTCCATTTGCTCGAAAGGAACAACGTCTTTGTAAACATGTCGATAGATCTTTAGCTGGTCATGATTGTTGTGTTTGTCTGTAGAGATGCAATACCTGCATAAATTTGAATCACATGTGATACAATACTTGTTCAACTCACTCTTTTGAAGTTCACCATGCACCGAACATGTCCCAAAGAATGTCTTCTTCAACAATGGCCCTAGCCATGTTGGCATCTTCCCGCTAGGTTGCAATTTTCCCTACAAGTATAATCATTATAATAATAGATTGTGATATTTTATCGATTGATTTGCAAAAAAAAAATTCTCACTTTTTAAAACATAGTAATCTTACCTGAAGTAATATAATTATCAAATATACATAGTTAAGAAGATAATAAATACTTATCCAGCTAATTATCTTTTGAATCAATCTTTTTAATTATTTGAACAGTAAATTTACTTGAAACGATATTGTCATCATATATACAAATATCAAAAGAATTATGAAGAAATAAAATAGTTTATCTATAAAATGAACTTTAAAGGTTTAAAATTCTACTAAGACTTGTATAGGAATGAACCAAATCCAATCAATTGATTAGTTTAGAGTTTAAGCTTTAGGAGAAACTAAAACTTCACTTCTTTCTAGTTGACTAAGTTGTAAGAACATCTACTTACATTTTATGTATAATCAGAAATGTATATTAAGATTTTCTTGACCTTTTACGGTAAAGAATGAATGATGAAAACTTTCAGTGTAGCACAAAAAGAAAAATTTCCATAAAATTCTGAGTTAATGACAGTATCCATGTCAATAATTAGAAGAAAAAAAACAAAAAAACATGAACCGAATCATATATATTTTTTGTTTCCACTTTCTCCTTGATATGTTGTCTGTGCAACTTAGAGATTGATATGCAGACTAAATTATCTCAAGAATATAATTTTAATTATAATTCTTGAACTAATTTATCCCATATAAGAGGTGGGATAAAATAATTCCAAATTTGATAGGATAAGGTGGGATATCTAGGAGGCTGTTACGAGAGCAGCAGACCCTAAACTGTAGCAGCAACCATGTCTGCGCACATCTCTCCCCGACCTTTGGTTGTGAAAAAACAAACCCTAATCCTAATCAACAAACATCCTTTGCTACTCGATTAACCACAAATAAAGCTGCTCAAAATTTGACAAAAATCTAGTTGAAACAGATTCAATATGTACTTGGACAGCCTACGATTCAATTCACAAAGGGAGAACGACAGGCTTTTGCACAGGAAGAAGGATTACATCAAGCTGTAGTTATCAAGTTCTCATCCGATACACTAGAAGTGAAGTATTTGCGAATAGTTTTACCTAAGCACCTGGGCATCAAAGGAAACCATTTAGTTGGTTTACTTGCTCGTAGACATATTCTGCTAAGGATAGGCAAATATGAAGATTATGTGATTGCTCTATCAAAATTGGTAAGCTTTTTGCCTTTCCATGGAGAGCAATTTCATATTTATAGTGTATTTCCTTGGACAATAGATTTCAATTCAAGAAGAAACTTCAATGGTCGTGGTGTGGATTTCGTTGCCTTGAGTATCACCATATTTATTTGCCAAGAGATCCTTGTTGTCGATGACATCAACAGTTGGAAGGCCAATAGCTATCGACAAGGCAACACAAAGACATGACAAGGACTAGCACTGTTAGGGTGAAGGTGATACTCGATAGTATGGACAAACTGCCTAAGAGGATGCATCTCCAGTATTTGGACGAGCAGACTGGTAAAATTAAATGCAAGAGGTTTTTCAGGAATTTACTTATATAATTTACCTTTATATTGTAATCATTGTATGCATCAAGGTCACGATGAAAACAGTTATCGATTGATTTTGTAAAATAATCAAGATAACAATAAAAAAGATAATGGAAGTGGTTGGAGATGAACAATTCAATGGTGAGAAATTTCAAGGTGATTACCGAAAAATTTCAATTGAGAAGAAGGGACTAGCAAACATATATCAAAGTATTGATGATAATACTCGAGTTGCATATGCAAATAATAATGAAAAAGCATTGGTGGAATCCATACAAAATAATGGAGATCGAGTTGTAGATACTTGTGTTCGAGATGATACTCTTAATACTACAGTTACACAAAATTGCACCTTAGCTACGGTCTCACAGACTTTGGTTTTGGGTGCAAAGGATGGTGTTACTAGTGATTCCGTGGTTCCTGTGATTAATTTGGAGTCCGATCTAGTTTCAAATCCTAAACTACCTACTCCTGGTGTTTTATCTTGGAAAGATCCTAGTTTGGCCACGATTGGAGATTTTGGCCAAGCTAATAAGGTGCAGCAGCTGTGTGAAGAGAATTTGGATCAAATTTCCTAATCTGGTGGTACATGTGATCATGACTTGACTTTGAAGGAAAATGATAAGAGAGGTTGGACTGAAGTACCAAGAAAAACGTTTTCTCCGGTGAACATCAAACTACAACAACTAGATTGCACTAACCCAACAAGCAAGGAGAAAACGATAAATTGTGAAGATAAAGTATCAAGGAAGGTTGTGTGCTCAAACACCTTTGATGCATTAAGGATAACGTCTAATCAAGAGCTCCATGCATTGTCCACTCCAATTCTTCAAGTTTCTAATCCACAAACTACTATAGAATAATCAAGAAGTCACATGCCACAATGTTGAATAAAGAAAACTCAGTGGTCAAACCACCTATGGGCTATGTCAACAATCAATACCTCAAATCATGATGTTCCTAATTCTCCATCATTGGAGTCGCTTGGAGAACAAATGTTTGGACAACGGTCAATCTCCAAAAGGAATGACAAGAGTTTGGGGAAGGAAACAAGTGATTATAGATGGTCAAATTTAGTTGAGGAAGAACATATTTCTGCACCTGCAAGGAGTAAGTTAAGTCCTCAAGCACCCATTTTTGTGCCTTCAAGTAAGGCAAATCCATCTATGACAGTGAAAATTAGTAACTTTAAAAAAATCCATGAGCCAGAAGCTGGAGTTTCAAGACTTAGTCCAACTATAACAGTGACTTGGGTAGTGAAAAGTTTGATGAGGATGATATGCTAGACATATTATTTGATGAGGTAGCCAAGGATGGAGATCTCTCGCCTAAGAAACAAAGAAGTGAAGCAATAAAAACAAAAACAAAAAGACACATGAAAGGCAACAAAGTTGGGATGGTAAGGGGATTGAGGAATTTATTCCAAAGCACCTACTAACACGACTATCAAAGCAAAATCATATGACTGTTTCAACAACCACACAATCCAGTAAATCCAAAAAGAAGTGATGAACTATCAAGTTTTGCTGGACATATTTGACGAAATGACAAGAGGGAAATACTTCAAGTTACTTTGCACGACTCTTTTAATTCATACATACATAAAATAAAGTTTGAGGTTGATAACTCAACTCTATTCTTAGATTTTGTAATTTCGCATTACTTAAGAATCCTCATTTGTAGTATCATCACAGATGTATTATAAAGGCATAATACATATATTGGACCCTAAACTTGGCTTTAAATTTTAACTTTGACCTCAAACTTTCATAGTGCACAATTAGGCACTTTAACTATCCTATCTTTCAATAAATAAACACGCGATTCCTACCTGGCGAAATGCGTGAAATGCACGCATTCTGCGCGAGTGAGGGGTAATTTTCGAGGCCCACAACAGTAAAAAAATATTGAAATGACAATTCTACCCTTAATGAATCTCTTATATTAATTAAAATTAATTTTAACTTTTTTTTAGTTTTAAAATGACGTGTAAGATATTTTTTTTTAAAAAAGACGTGTAAAATATTTAATTAGTTGGCAGTCACTGATTGTCTCACTAATATACATGGCAGCGTTTGCATTTCACACACTTTGGCTCCAAAAATCGCGTGTTTATTTATTGAAAGATAGGATAGTTAAAGTGCCTATTTGTGCATTATGAAAGTTTGAGGTCAAAGTTAAAATTTGAAGCCAAGTTTAGGGTCCAATATATGTATTATGCCTATTATAAACTATATGATGAACATAGAGTATCTAATTTTATCTAGCTCGTATTTTCTTTATGCTTATTAATTAATAGAGGTTTGTTACCTCATTAAGATTAGTAAGGTAAGGCCTAGCCCCCCTTGCTGGTACTTTTCTCAGTGAGATCTCTTTATCTTTATTAATAAAACTAGCCCTAGACACACATTGGCTAATGGATTTGCTTTTAAAAAGAGGTGGGATACCTAGGTTTCAGTGTGGAATTCGATCAACATCATCAACAAAATACATATTAATCTAATCTCAAACTTAAGCGTTACATAATTTCATCTTATCTTGCACACCAAACAATCCTAGTACTCTTGACATTTTCTTAAACGTCATTGCTTATCTTTCAATCACAGAGAGAAACTACATCACCTACTATGAGCTTTTGTGACAGTTTTTCTTTTCAGAGAGACATCTGGTACATTCGGAAAACACTAATCTAGATTTGGATAAGGTAAATTATATTAAGGGGAAAATGTTACTTAAAGGGCTTTCTCCATTTACAAGGTGCAAATGATATATTGGTTAAGAATGAAGGTTCTCATCCATATGATCATAATACCTCTTGATGATGCACACCAATAATAGAAGGGAGGAAAGTTGTGTAGAGATAGGGTCAATCACCTCACCAAACCTAAAACGGGTGACATTGGTTGAATAAATAATGATCATGAGACTCGAATAAAATTTTTATGACATGTGAGTTTGATTCTTTTTATTTATTCAAGCATATGAAAGTACTCAATAAAGGAATGATTATGAGACTTAAGTAAACTTTTATGAGCTTTAATTTGATAATTTGGACGATTCATCAAGTGTTTTTTGCCTCACCTCACTAATAGAAATAGGGGTGATATTATAAATAGGGCTAATAAAATTCGCTAATCGAAATATTAGGAAACAATATTTTGAATTTTTCATTCGAAGTAAATTCTTCCAATTCAAAATATTAAGATAGAGGAGTACCCTTGACCACAGTACATGTCTTACAAAGTATATTTCAATAGGCTAATTGAATGGTCCTATTTACATGCATTTAATAGAAATCAAACCTACAAATTCATCAATTATGAGTAGCTATCCTCACATACTAACATATATCTAGTATTTTTTTCTTACATCCCACTTAGTACATGTAATAAAGTCTAGAGTATACATATGAATCAAATTTTATAGGTTGAAAAGAGGGTTGAAGCAAAAATAAAGACTCTAGAATACTAGGATGTTGGTTTATAGCAAATAGGAAGTTGGCTTGACATGGTTAAGAGTGTTGTTGAAGTTTAACTAGTGGCTCAAAGTACATGGCCTGAATTAAGAGAGAGAAGCTTAGATCAAGTCCATGAACCAAGTTGAAAGAAAGAACTAAACAAAGACATCAAAAATAGGGTTTCACGGGATGATTAAGGGTAAAATGATCATTTCAGTCTATGTTGTGAAAAATGCTCCCTTTCTAACATGATAAGAAGTAGAATGAACAACTAGAATACATAATCGTTGAAAGTTCTACATATTCTAGATTCCATTAGAGAAAACAAATGCACATAACATCAAAGTATATTATAGTTCAAATCACAAAATCATTACACGTTTAATTTTACGATACAAACAAGACGTTAAAGCACACGATGACTCTCGCCTCCCTTATAACATGACAAGAAAATGAGATATTCAATCCTTTTACACATTAACACTTGCCTAAAAATTGTTATTTCTTTTTCTTGCCAAAATTAATGGGATGACATCATTTCAAGAATTGTTACGATATATTGTTAAAAGAAAATTTGGGGTTGATGACTCTATTTTCTTTTTGTCTTTTATAATTTTTCACCACTTAAGCATATCATCATAAAAGTGCAACAAACAAATGTGTAATCATAGTAGACCTAGTGCTCTGTAACTTTTATTTTATTCATGCTTGCTAATAAATAGTGGAGGCTTATTATCTTATTAGGACAGGAAAATAAGGTCTAGTTTCTCATGCTTATACTAATCCTAACTAAGAATGTTTTAATTTTATTTTATTAATTAAAAAACCACTAGACATGTGGTATAAAATTGTCAAAAAAATCTTTTATTTTGCAAAGACATGTATAAGTATCGAAAATGAAAAAGTTATGAAGAAAAGACTTTGAAATATAAAATGAAGACTGAATTTAATGATTGAAATAAATCTAAAATAACAGTAGAAAGTAACTCTCTCATGAAATTAGTCAGGAAAACTTCCTATTTATTATCATTTCTAAATGTCACAGAGATCAATTGTTTAAAACAAGATAATGTAATTAATTAAGTTTGAATTTATTTTTATGAAAATCAGACTCATAACACAACTTCACATAGTGGATTCAAATTCAATTTCTTGAAAATCCGCTGTCTTTTATACAAATCAATTAAGAGGCTATCAAACATATAGTCTCACAACAACCATACAAAGAAACACAATTTTTTTTTAATCAACAATCAAATTAGTAACGCTACACAAGGGAAAAAATAATTTTCTATTTCCTTCTAAATACAAATGCATAAACAAAATGGTGCGAATCAAATCTCACACAAAAACATAGAAATAAACAATCAATTTTGAATGAATTGAAATCCCAATTATAAGATACCTAACTCTAGAATATTTAAATTAACAAAAAATAATAATTGAAAATTAGTAACACTACACATATATACGTATGTACCTGCTCATTTGTTTCAAAAGGAGATGAATTAGAGTTGTTCATTTTTTTTTCTTCCATTTTCTCCTCTCTAGAGTGTATCAATTTTCCGAAAAGGATATTTGAAGAAGCCACATAAAACTATTAGTAGGATTTATTGCCAATGTATTGTTCCCTTGAAGTGTACTTAGTTGACAAGATTACAATTGAAGTAATAAAGACAATTATTTAATTAGTCAAATCTTATTTTTGTTTAGAACATAAAGACAAATGGCCCATTTTTCTAACTATCCGTTATATTTCAAGAGACAATGGACATATGTTTTTATCCTTAAACTGAGAAGCGATGGATCCAAGGTAGATTTTCGAATCAATAGGGTTTTTGAGGTCAAATTATATGTATCTAATGGACAATATTGTCATTTCATTTTGCTTGCCAAATAGTGTGAACACACAAAGATTTTGTAACTCTATAAATTTTTTCTCTTGTCTATTCTAATCCTCCATTTTACGTTTTTTCCCCAAACAATTCTATATGTGAAGTCAAACTTTCTCACTTAAAGCTCCTCCAAATAAGGGGCTTGTTCACATCTATGATTTTACCATGCATGAGGTAAATTTGAAATCAAAGACAAATTATTAATTGTGTATGTTAATTTTGATTTTTACTTAAAAAGGAAAGAAAACAAAAGGAAGAGGTAATTCATTTGATTCTCTCTTTATATATCAAGCTTGTTAATGATTCAATAATATTGTCTTGAGATGCATCTCATAATTTAAATATGTGATAAATGGTCATCGAATCCACTAATAAATTTTTAGGTTGAAACTTGTTGATGTATCGATAATTCGCATAATTTAACAAACAAAAAAAATATTACGTATAAAATATGGAAATGTGCTTAATCACGTAATGCTTTTGAAAATTTTATGCATTTTTTTTCATAATTGAATAATATATATCACGTTAAAAGGTTTTTTGGCTGACTTATCCCAATATATAGATCTCAAATATTTTGTGAAAAAGATTAGAAATCAAAATTGAAAAATCTTAAAGTTTAAGAGGACAAAAAGGATAAGAAATCCATTTTTTTAATCAACTTGGGACTAGTATCTTCCTTTGATACTAAAATATATGAAGTGTCAAGAAACATAAATTTGAAAATGTGTTGTGAAGATATAAAAAATAGTTGAAATGATCAGATTTACCAAACTACCATTAGAGATATTGTAGGTGTAAGTGTCTTAATAAACTTTTCATTACTCTATATCTCTTGTTTATGTCTCGTTTGGTGGAAGGTTATGCACCCTTTCCTACTCAATTTTAATCCTTGGTGCCCTTCGATCTGCATATAGGTATTAGTCCAAGGGTTAGTTCAGTTCTTTTAGAATTCTATTAATCAAACTCGGAGATCTTTTTGAGAGAGATCGCTTTAATCCTTCCTAAGATTAGGAAAATCTGAATTAGTATGACTAATAAAAAAAGATAACAATTTTAGCTTAACCCAACTATTTGGCTGGTTGGGTTCAAATTGGCCCATTAAAGGTTTACATAACGGTCTCGATTCTAGGCCAGACTGGGTTACCCTTAGGTTTGATTTAGGGGTTAGGGTTTTGAGAGACAATACTAGCTGGCCCAACCCTTGCCTCTAAGGGGTTAGGCGGATTTAATGGGTCAAACTAATATTCTTTTTTCATACTGTATTACAACTTTGTATTAATAATTTAAATTAGGGAAAACGATATTTTTAGTCCCTGTGTTAAGACTATATTCTTATTTTAGTCCTCGGGTTATCTAACTTAGCATTATTAACCTTCAATTATATCAAGTAAGTGATTTTAGTCCTTCAACTTATAGATTCACAGTGAGTTCACTGCTAAAAGGGATAGTTCGGGTATTTCCTTTTTAATTCTCTCTTTTTGAAGAACAAGCTAAGTCTTCCCTATCTCTATCTAGAAGAACAAGCCCGTCGATTTGAGCAACAATTTCAAAAACCAACTTGATAGGCATTAACCCTCCCTCTCACACCGACGAACGATAAATTATGCAATGAATGATTTTTAAAAAAAAGTTTTTTGTTTTTTCAAGCAATTACTTTAAAATATCCGAATTACCCCTTTTAGCAGTGCACACTTTGTTAATTTTTTTGGTTCTGTTAGTTGAAGGATTAAAATCACTCACTTGATATAATTAAAGGTTAATAGTGCTAAGTTAAATAACACAAGGACTAAAATAAGAAATTAGCCTTAACATAGGGACTAAAAGTGCCGTTTCTCCTTTAAATTATTGAACTTTGTATGTGGTAAGATATGAATAAAACCTCAAAGAGTTAATGAGCTTTCAATTTTATTTCTTGATAACAATTATTTTTATAAAACTTAGAGCAAGATTTACTACTTGTATGAAAAAATTTAAAAAATAAGAAGAAGAGAAGAATATTCTAACTTTAAAGTATCACCAAAAACTACATTATATTCTTTTGTACCTCTTCCAATTCAGTGTCTTTATTAACCATCAATCTTATATTTGTAGTTTTTAATACAAAATTTACATTTAACTCTACATGTGTATCATCTATTGGATCTTATAACAATCTTACACCATTTTCCTTCATTTTCAAGAGCTAAGCTCATGAGGATGTTGGACACAATCTGCTTATCAAAGTGCTTAAAAATACATTTCAAATAATTAACTAAACAAATTTCAAATAATTAACTAAACAAAAATTATCATTTTTCTATAAACTTATTTTAATAAAAATATTTCTCAAAATAAAAATATTTTAGTCATTTGAGCTAGAAAAAGTATTACTTGTAGTTTGGAAATTTGAAGTTCGATCAAAGTCAACATATTTATTTGATGAACTTGTAATTTTATTTTTTGATGATTTTATAATCCAAATTCATATTTGTATTCACCATATGAAATTCTAGAGACAAATAAATTTACGTGAATTGATATGTGCAACACACATACACTAAAATTGATAATCATATATATAAGAATATACTTCAAACCTAACACTAACAGAAGTTTTTTCCGCACGGATAAATTCATATTTTGATTGTTCTGGTGTCACTTGTCTTTTTTCAATTTTTGATGTTGCATAGTTCAAATAACAAATGATCCAAGACACATAAATTAATTGAATTCATTTTCCTACATATTAGGTAAATTAACATTCTAAATTTAGGATAATAATTAAATTACTGTTTGATTTAGTGTGAAATAAAATTTTGAAGAGTGAAAAAGTGAACTACATTTGCTAGCCCCTTCATATTTTTAATATCATATCTGTTTTATTTGGAAAAAGATATTTTTAATGTTTTTGGACTTGTTTAGAATCGCCACTTAATTTTTAAAAGAAAAATCATGAAAATTTAGCTTTCAAAAGATTTAAACAGAAAATCGATTTGATAACTTAAAAGGGGTTCGGAGATTCTTATTTATATTTTAGGAAGATTTTTAAGTCACCTAAAATACTCGCTAACTCGCAATTATCCGACTACTAACTTAGTTTGACTTAAAATAACTTTAACTCATTTGAAATCTTTAAGGGGTGAAAAAAATCAACTTTATTTAAGTGAGACATCTAATTTTGCAAATTTATATTTTAAAATCTATTTAGCAAGGATCAATTTAGTTTAAATAGTTTAAAACGTAACGGCGTCTTGCGGGGATTTAATTTTCAAACCCTAAAACTAACGACAATCAACAACAAAGTAAGTATATAGTAAAGTAAAGGAGAGAGAGAGAGAGAGAGAGTTGGTCCAAATCCGGGGTCTGCCCGCCTGGATCGGTATATTTGGACCCATTTCACTTTGGGCCTTAGGCCCATTCGATTTGGTATCTGTCCTAGACTAATAAGATAATAATGAAATAGGACGATACAAGGGCTTATGCCCCAAAACAACAAAATACATTTTAAAAATAAAGCGGGGCCGATGCCCAATCTTTTCAAATCTTCAACTCGCCCTGCTCCAAATTTGCAACTTTGGAACCTGTACGCCTTTTTCGGGACTTATTCTTAGATTCTCAAAAATAGGTTGACTCGAATTAAGCGGAATTCGAGCCTTTACAGCTCTCCCAAGAGGCGAGGAAAAATACAAGAGTTCGGAATGAACTCCAGCGAATCTCACATGCAACATAGAAAAATAAGAAATACATTAGCAAAAATTCTCCCCCAAAAAATGGTCAACTTCCATTTGAAACATGTAGCTACATAACCCAAATAATGAATCAACATAATGACACATGTGAATGCTATATGAATTATGCTCACAGTTTTCGCCAATTCCAACAGCAACTTTACCAAACATTCAATAACTTAAAAAATGCCTTCAAAATGGTCAACATCTTAACTAAGTCATGGCAGAAGTAAGGATCAAAACTACATTATTTAAAGCATCTCAAGTGCATGAGAAAATGATGCAATCCAAATTATCATGCTTATGAAACACTTCAAACTTGTACTTTACTAAAAAGAGGCAACAATTGTAACTATTAAGTTGTCTGCAACCACTCTATAGCATAATAAGGGAAACAAGATAAACATTATAAATTTTAAGTGTCATTGATCCCAAGACTAACTGATTATTATAACTAAAACTAATCACGCATAAGCAACTTATAAAAATTAATATTCTGCCTTGGCTAATTCTTCATCCCATTTTTAAGAGAAATGGCCCAAGACTCATGCCAACAAACAGAACAAATGAATCAAGCCACTGCTGCCAATTTAAGATAATATTTCCTTAAGGGGCAGAAGATATATCAAATAGGATGTCACGCCAAGCTAAATTCTCGCTTAAAGCAAAATAATATATAAATGATAAGCTCTAGTTTAAACCCGACTCAACAATGACTCTGACAAAAAATAGAAAAAAACATTTGAATATTTGATGCTAGAGTCAATGTCGTCTTGACTACCCAAAATGTTGCCAACTGGTAACAAGAGAAAACTTGACGACAGTAAAACAAACGAATACCGTAACATTCAAGCAAGCATACGAGAAGGAAAAGGTAAACTCGGACAGAGAAGCAGAGAAACGACAATAATGAATACTATTTGGCAACAGTTTGAATAAACGCTAAGAGGAACGAAACGTATAACGTATTAGAGCTTCCCATTTCAGGCTTAAATAATAATGACATAACGACACATGAGTGAGACATATCAAAGAACCAAAAGAAGAATAAGAGAATGCTATGGAGGAAACGTTACCTTTTCCGGGCAGCTACGAGTTGGAGACGACTGACTTCAACCACACAAACACGAATCCAAACAGCAGACAGGAAGACCCAAGTAGAAATCCAAATTTTGAACAGAACTCGAAGGAGTGTTGGCACCGAAAGAACAGAGGAGTCTAGGCCAAAATTTGTGTATTTTTACTCAAAGAGCTGTAACTTTTTCCCAACAGCCTCCTCTTTTTTCTGCCCCCGGTTCCAACTAAAATCTCCAAAAAAATTCAAACCAAAATTTCTCCCCCTTTTTCTCCTAGTATTTTTCCTCCGAACTTTTTTTTTCAACTCAAAATCTCTAGCAATTTCTCCTCTAAAAAATTTCTCAATCTTTTTATACATGTATTTTCCAATTCTTTGTAACTCTCTAATATATTTTTTTTCACCAAAATCCTCCATTCTTTCTTAAAATCTCTAACCCAAAGAAAAAAAAATCCCTTAACAGTGAACAGGGAGGAGACATATATAGAGGGGGATTAGATCACATTTTTGTTTTTTGGGGGGGGGGGGGTAAACGGGTGAGAAAATTGGGTCGGTTCGGTGATGTACTGTTTTTGTGCGTTATATTTGAGAAAAATTATATAAATTGATATATTTTAATAAATAATTATTAATTTTAGTAATACTTTTTATTTATTATCATTTATAGCAATACTATTTTAAATTGCAATATATATTAAAAGTGAATTATTATGCAATATATATGAATTATATATGAATTATAATTATTTTTTAACATATATTATGTTTGTTTGGTAAAAATTTAACATATTGTATTATAAGTGTATTAGAATGTGTGATAAATGATTATCTATCATTAATATTTATATTATATGTGAATAAAAAATTATTCTTTATAATATGAATTAAACTTATATTATAAATAAATTAAAAGTGATCAAATGAAAAGAAATATTGTTGTAATAAATGATAAATATTTTTTTATTATAATATATTTATGTAAGTTTCCCTTAATTGGATTGGGTTTTGGCGGAGGAATTGTATTGCTGTTGAATGTAGTGTATCGTTGGGCTGATGTATTTTGTGTATTGGGCTGGGTTCTTTTGGAATTGTAAAGTGGGCTGGGTATTGAGGGATCAAGAAGTGACCCAAGATGTTTTTTCTTAAATTGGGTTTAAAGGGAGGTAAAAGAGATGTTAGATTAGCATAGAAATATAATCGAATGAATTTCAATTATAGCTAAAATTAACTCAATCAGTGAATTCGGTCAAAATTTAAATACGACAAATTTATACGAATTAACCAATGAACTTCTCAATGTTAACGAAATTAAATAATTAACTTAATTATAAACTAAATAATTTAAAATATGAACTATTATGTAACTAACTAATTAATTAAATATTAAAATAAAATCTTTTTGAGACGATTTTTAAATATTTATAAAATATACTAATTATATAAAAATATATTTATGTAAGCCATACATATTATCTAAAAATTATTTAAAAAAAAGTGACAAAACTATTTAAATTAACGTGCAAACTTTATATTTTTCTTAAAATTTTATAAAAATTAATTATCTTAAATTGTTTGAAATCGAAAAAGCTCGAATTGATTAATTTATATGGTGGACGTTCAAAATTGGGTGTCAACAATATCGATAGATATAGATAATATAATATCCCGGAAGTTTTTAAGCTAAGACTTGAACCACGTAATGAATAAGTTTTTTCAAGTAATTTAAAATTCTTTGGTGCGGGGATGAGCTTTATTTAGAGGACACTGGCTATTGTAAAGTAAATGGAAATACAATTTTTTCCATCTGTATTTCCTAACAGATTTTTTTCCTT
>CM040619.1:52569720-52592064 GCA_022817965.1 Solanum lycopersicoides | reverse complement strand
CCAAAAACTACATTATATTCTTTTGTACCTCTTTCAATTCAGTGTCTTTATTAACCATCAATCTTATATTTGTAGTTTTTAATACAAAATTTACATTTAACTCTACATGTGTATCATCTATTGGATCTTATAATAATCTTACACCATTTTCCTTCATTTTCAAGAGCTAAGCTCGTGAGGATGTTGGACACAATCTGCTTATCAAAGTGCTTAAAAATACATTTCAAATAATTAACTAAACAAATTTCAAATAATTAACTAAACAAAATTATCATTTTCTATAAACTTATTTAATAAAAATATTTCTCAAAATAAAAATATTTTAGTCATTTGAGCTAGAAAAAGTATTACTTGTAGTTTGGAAATTTGAAGTTCGATCAAAGTCAACATATTTATTTGATGAACTTGTAATTTTATTTTTGATGATTTTATAATCCAAATTCATATTTGTATTCACCATATGAAATTCTAGAGACAAATAAATTTACGTGAATTGATATGTGCAACACATACACTAAAATTGTAATCATATATATAAGAATATACTTCAAACCTAAACACTAACAGAAGTTTTTTCCGCACGGATAAATTCATATTTTGATTGTTCTGGTGTCACTTGTCTTTTTCAATTTTTGATGTTGCATAGTTCAAATAACAAATGATCCAAGACACATAAATTAATTGAATTCATTTTCCTACATATTAGGTAAATTAAATTCTAAATTTAGGATAATAATTAAATTACTGTTTGATTTAGTGTGAAATAAAATTTTGAAGAGTCAAAAAGTGAACTACATTTGCTAGCCCCTTCATTTTTAATATCATATCTGTTTTATTTGGAAAAAGATATTTTTAATGTTTTTGGACTTGTTTAGAATCGCCACTTAATTTTTAAAAGAAAAATCAAGAAAATTTAGCTTTCAAAAGATTTAAACAGAATATCGATTTATAAAACTTAAAAGGGGTTCGGAGATTCTTATTTATATTTTAGGAAGATTTTTAGGCACCTAAAATACTCGCTAACTCGCAATTATCCGACTACTAACTTAGTTTGGCTTAAAATAACTTTAACTCATTTGAAATCTTTAAGGGGTGAAAAAATCAACTTTATTTAAGTGAGACATCTAATTTTGCAAATTTATATTTTAAAATCTATTTAGCAAGGATCAATTTAGTTTAAATAGTTTAAAACGTAACGGCGTCTTGCGGGGATTTATTTTCAAACCCTAAAACTAACGACAATCAACAACAAAGTAAGTATATAGTAAAGTAAAGGAGAGAGAGAGAGAGTTGGTCCAAATTGGTGTCTGCCGCCTGGACGGTATATTTGAACCCATTTCGCTTTGGGCCTTAGACCCATTCGATTTGGTACCTGTCCTAGACTAATAAGATAATAATGAAATAGGACGATACAAGGGCTTATGCCCCAAAACAACAAAATACATTTTAAAAATAAAGCGGGCCGATGCCCAATCTTTTCAAATCTTCAACTCGCCCTGCTCCGAATTTGCAACTTTGGACCTGTACGCCTTTTCGGACTTATTCTTCGATTCTCAAAAATAGATTGACTCGAATTAAGCGAATTCAAGCCTTTACGCTCTCCCAAGAGGCGAGGAAAAATACAAGAGTTCGGGATGAACTCCAGCGAATCTCACATGCAACATAGAAAAATAAGAAATACATTAGCAAAAATTCTCCCCAAAAAAATGGTCAACTTCCATTTGAAACATGTAGCTACATAACCCAAATAATGAATCAACATAATGACACATGTGAATGCTATATGAATTATGCTCACATTTTCGCCAATTCCAACAGCAACTTTACTAAACATTCAATAACTTAAAAAATGCCTTCAAAATGGTCAACATCTTAACTAAGTCATGGCAGAAGTAAGGATCAAAACTACATTATTTAAAGCATCTCAAGTGCATGAGAAAATGATGCAATCCAAATTATCATGCTTATGAAACACTTCCAAACTTGTTCTTTACTAAAGAGGCAACAATTGTAACTACTAAGTCGTCTGCAACCACGCTATAGCATAACAAGGGAAACAAGGTAAACATTATAAATTTAAAGTGTCATTGATCCCAAGACTAACTGATTATTATAACTAAAAATAATCACGCATAAGCAACTTATAACAATTAATATTCTGCCTTAGCTAATTCTTCATCCATTTTAAGAGAAATGGCCCAAGACTCATGCCAACAAACAGAACAAATGAATCAAGCCACTGCTGCCAATTTAAGATAATATTTTCTTAGGGGGCAGAAGATATATCAAATAGGATGTAACACCAAGCTAAATTCTCGCTTAAAGCAAAATAATATATAAATGATAAGCTCTAGTTTAAACCCGACTCAACAATGACTGAGAAAAATAGAAAAAAACATTTGAATATTTGATGCTAGAGTCGATGTCGTCTTGACTATTCCAAAATGTGCCAACTGGTAACAAGAGAAAACTTGACGACAGTAAAACAAAACGAATACCGTAACATTCAAGCAAGCATACGAGAAGGAAAAGGTAAACTCGGACAGAGAAGCAGAGAAACGACAATAATGAATACTATTTGGCAACAGTTTGAATAAACGCTAAGAGGAACGAAACGTATAACGTATTAGAGCTTCCCATTTCAGGCTTAAATAATAATGACATAACGACACATGAGTGAGACATATCAAAGAACCAAAAGAAGAATAAGAGAATGCTATGGAGGAAACGTTACCTTTTCCGGGCAGCTACGAGTTGGAGACGACTGACTTCAACCACACAAACACGAATCCAAACAGCAGACAGGAAGACCCAAGTAGAAATCCAAATTTCGAACAGAACTCGAAGGAGTGTTGGCACCGAAAGAACAGAGGAGTCTAGGCCAAAATTTGTGTATTTTTACTCAAGAGCTGTAACTTTTTCCCAACAGCCTCCTCTTTTTTCTGCCCCCGGTTCCAACTAAAATCTCCAAAAAAATTCAAACCAAAATTTCTCCCCCTTTTTCTCCTAGTATTTTTCCTCCGAACTTTTTTTTTCAACTCAAAATCTCTAGCAATTTCTCCTCTAAAAAATTTCTCAATCTTTTTATACATGTATTTTCCAATTCTTTGTAACTCTCTAATATATTTTTTTTCACCAAAATCCTCCATTCTTTCTTAAATCTCTAACCCAAAGAAAAAAAAATCCCTTAACAGTGAACAGGGAGGAGACATATATAGAGGGGGATTAGATCACATTTTTGTTTTTTGGGGGGGGGGGGTAAACGGGTGAGAAAATTGGGTCGGTTCGGTGATGTACTGTTTTTGTGCGTTATATTTGAGAAAAATTATATAAATTGATATATTTTAATAAATAATTATTAATTTTAGTAATACTTTTTATTTATTATCATTTATAGCAATACTATTTTAAATCTGTAATATGTATTAAAAGTGAATTATATATGCAATATATATGAATTATATATGAATTATAATTATTTTTTAACATATATTATGTTTGTTTGGTAAAAATTTAACATATTGTATTATAAGTGTATTAGAATGTGTGATAAATGATTATCTATCATTAATATTTATATTATATGTGAATAAAAAATTATTCTTTGTAATATGAATTAAACTTATATTATAAATAAATTAAAAGTGATCAAATGAAAAGAAATATTATTGTAATAAATGATAAATATTTTTTTATTATAATATATTTATGTAAGTTTCCTTATATTTGCTGGAATTGGATTGGGTTTTGGCGGAGGAATTGTATTGCTGTTGAATGTAGTGTATCGTTGGGCTGATGTATTTTGTGTATTGGGCTGGGTTCTTTTGGAATTGTAAAGTGGGCTGGGTATTGAGGGATCAAGAAGTGACCCAAGATGTTTTTTCTTAAATTGGGTTTAAAGGGAGGTAAAAGAGATGTTAGATTAGCATAGAAATATAATCGAATGAATTTCAATTATAGCTAAAATTAACTCAATCAGTGAATTCGGTCAAAATTTAAATACGATAAATTTATACGAATTAACCAATGAACTTCTCAATGTTAACGAAATTAAATAATTAACTTAATTATAAACTAAATAATTTAAAATATGAACTATTATGTAACTAACTAATTAATTAAATATTAAAATAAAATCTTTTTGAGACGATTTTCAAATATTTATAAAATATACTAATTATATAAAAATATATTTATGTAAGCCATACATATTATCTAAAAATTATTTAAAAAAAAGTGACAAAACTATTTAAATTAACGTGCAAACTTTATATTTTTCTTAAAATTTTATAAAAATTAATTATCTTAAATTGTTTGAAATCGAAAAAGCTCGAATTGATTAATTTATATGGTGGACGTTCAAAATTGGGTGTCAACAATATTGATAGATATAGATAATATAATATCCTGGAAAATTTTTAAGCTAAAACTTGAACCACGTAGTGAATAAGTTTTTTCAAGTAATTTAAAATTTCTTTGGTGCGGGGATGAGCTTTATTTAGAGGACACTGGCTATTGTAAAGTAAATGGAAATACAATTTTTTCCATCTGTATTTCCTAACAGATTTTTGTCCTTCCTACAATTAATAGTGAATTCTTTATTATGCTAGAGTATCTATAATATGACTTCCTTTTTTAAAACAAAGAAGTGTTGTACATTCTGTTCATCTTTCACATATTTAAGGAGAAAAGACATAAAGACACCATCAAAGTTGTCCTGTATTTGCATAAAAACGCCTTAACTTTCAAAGTGTCCTATCACCCCACCGAACTATTTAATATCGTTGTAAATGGGCCATTTTGACCCATTCCCTAGTCTATGTAGTCGTGCGTGTTGCTCACTCCCTATAATAGAGTTCAACCCGACCCGACCCTATTGTTTGAAGAAAAATCATCTTCTCCTTTTCTTTTCTTCTCTATTTGGCATGCCCCTTCACTAGACTATCATCAATCTCTCCTCAAAAAGAAATTTTCATTAATTTTTCTTTATTCCGAGTTTTTTATTCAACTATGGAGTTAGGTGATTACAAGATTTTGAGTGTGGGATTGCTTTTAGTTGCAACCCTTTTGGTAGCAAAGCTCATATTTGCACTAATTATGTTCAGATCTAAGAAGTGTTTGCCTCCACTGATTAAGGTATGACATATTTTTGGTGGGTTGATTCGTTGCTTAGACAAGAGTATCCAAAGCTTGGGAGTGTGTTTACTCTGAATTTTTGAACAAGAACATCACATTCTCCATCGTCCAAAAGTTTCTGCACATCTTTTCAAAGCCGCAGAAATAGATCTTAGCCAACAGTAGTATCTTATTTTCTTGGGGAAGATGATGAAGTCGTCAAAAAGAGAGCACCAACGTTGATCTTGCTATGAAAATAATCATGAAATCAAAAAAATTAGGGCTACCAAGAGTTATTTTTGGGTTTAAATTTGGGGAAGATGACATAAATTGATTAAATAATTAATAATAATAAAAAAAATGACATATGACACTTTTAAACTGGTCCATGACTGTGAAAACAGTGCATGACGCGCCTCATGTGCGTGGTAACAACCTAGATGAGGGAATGGGTCAAAATGGCCCATTTACAAAGATATTAAATAGTTCTATGGGGTGATAGGACATTTTGAAAGTTAAGGTGTCTTTATACAAATACGGGACAACTTTGATGGTGTTTTTATGTCTTTTCTCCATATTTAAGTGAAAATATGTGTGATGCTCATGTATCAGTAATTGAGAGATACAAACCTCAGTTTAATGCCTTTTTAATCAACACTTGTTGTGCAATCAACAATCTATCATGGTACTTTGAAAACAAACCAAGTCATTGTAGCCAAGCTGTAACGAGGAAAAAGTAGCTAATCCTTGTCAGAAACAATGTCAAGAATTCAATAGACATGCATTAAGTTATACTATCATGTCTGTGAATACAAAGGCATAATATATAAACGTGCCTTATAATTTGATCTCACTTGACATCTATGTCTTCCAACTTACAAGTAGACATGTCTGTATTGATTTGTCATTTTATTGACGAAAGACATTTGTTTATGCGGAATCCATAAGGAAATTCGAGAAATTCCTCATCACTAGAGAGCTATGTGTCACGTCCCTCCAATTTTTAGAGTGTAAATAAGTAGGGACTTGTAAAGTAATTTTTATTACACTTTAGCCCCCTAAGAAGTAGTATAAATTAAATAGGGGGACTCTCATTTGTAAATCATTTATCCAAGTGGTAAGCAATCTTCCAAGTAATATAAAAGCTTTCTTCCAAACTTCTCAAGTCTTTCTTTACATTCTCTTAGCGATCTTAGTCTTAAAGACTTACTTGAAATTACAAGATTTTGAAAAATTAGTGAGTAAGTTGTCAAGTGCCGCACGGATCATTAGTGAGACTCTAAGTCCGTGACATAGGGATTTCAAATTCATGTGTGATTTTGGATGGCCCTTTTGGATATGATGAGCTTCGTGATGATTATAAAGAAGCATCAGGTTTCCCAAATTTGAATTATGACAATTTACATCTTGTTAATTTCAAATATAGTCTGAATAGTGATGTTGTGCAACAAGTCCAGTCAGTATGTTTGAGAAGTGATCTTTGTATGTTTTGTAACTATAATAGAATGCATGCCGATGTGTGTGTTTCGAAGGAGTATCGTGTCAAGGAGTCTTGAACAACGGTATTTACATCAATATTATCTTCCTAATGATCTTGTGGGTGATCAGTTTGTCTATTCTTTTGCATGTGAAATAAACACTACCAAAAAAAGGTCCAAAACCAAAAAAAGATGTGAAATATTTGAACTTATTTTTTTTAGCAAAATCGACCTCCGGAGGTTGATAGTTTGCAAAAGCAAATATATTTGTCGAGTATAAACAAGAAAATGGAAAATATTAAACCGACTAATGAGATTTGTGTTGGGTATGTAGCAAGAATTGATGGGAAATAGAGGAAAAGAGAGGAATTTGAAAAGTTGAGAACTTGAAGAGTTGGGAACTTGAAAAGTCCTCTTATGCTTTAATGAAAATGCATTTGTCCCTCATCGATGGTGGAAAGAAAAATAGGAGAGTTTAAATATAGAAACACTCCTATTAATTGTTAAAAGGGTTGGAAAGAGGGACCCCCCTCGCGCCGTCGTCGCTCGGGTTTGGCTTTGGCAAATGATCGAGAGATTATTTTTGGACAAAGTTTGTTTTAATTATATAATTATTTATTTAATTAATTAAATTAAATGGCCAATATATTTTTTAATTAATTAGTTGAAAACGTTTTCAGTTATTTAGTTGAAATTAACTAAAACGTTTCAATTTTTTAGTTGATTAACCCGACCCGACTCGGATCCGCGCGTGACCCGTTTGAATTTAAACAACTTTCCCATTTTATATATTTAAAATTCCCGCCATGACTGTTCTGAATGGTTGCAACTTTCAGGAACAGTCATTACCATTTGAAAGGTTGCAAACTTTCATTAATGGTTGTGAGGATTCTGAAAGGGTTGCAATCTTTCGGAACTTGTTCCTCTTGCTTATAAATACCTTTCACTCTTCAGAATTTTTCCTTACGAATTTTCTGATCTCTTCTTCTTCTTCTTCTGCACAACAAATTACTTCGTGTATTTTACTGTTGTTGATTGGTTCGCTGACACCAGAGTTTTTGGTATCTATGCTCTGGTGATTGAGATCATTTTACCGTCGGAGGTCATATTCCAAATCAAACCTCGGATACTAGAGGGAAATATTTTCCTTAAGGGGACACTGGGAGTTCAGTTGACTTGATATTTTTCCTATTAAAAAAAAATTTCCAGATTCTGGTACGTGTTCTTACGGATTTTAATTTTTACTTAATTGATTTCTGTTCATCTTTTGTACTGATTCTGAAAATTTTAAGTTACTTTGTGTTTCTGTAAAGTTTTTATCAGAATCAGTAATTCTTTTTTTTTTTCCAAACACAGATTGGCAACAATTTGTACACACGAGCACTACCTCAATTCAAGGAGGTGAAATCATGTGTTAAGGGTGTTCAATATATGTTATTTAATCATTTCGTGTGAAATGTTACTTGTATATATAATTATTTTTTCGACGAAGGGTGTTCAATTGGACACCCCGACCACCATGTGACTACACCACTGCTTCCTATCATAGTAAGGGGGGGGGGTGATATTGACCTCCAGAAGTTAATTTTTTTTACTCGATTAGATATTCAAAGATTACTAGCTATATGTGAAACATTTTCAATGAAAGCTTAGTTTGACCCCTTTTCATGATGAATTTCAAGCAGTGGCATAGTCAGAAATTTTACGAAGGATGTTCAAACATTGAGTAATTAATTATTCTTTTCTTACAAATGAGTGCACCAAAAATTTTAAAATCAAAATATATAATGCTTAGCTCTACTGAGTTCATATTTAATTTAATATGAAGCGAACGAACGACCAAATAAAACAGAGAAAGAGGAAAGAAAGTTTATCCTAAAGAAACAACTTTTAGGCTTTACTAGTTCAATAGTCTCTGGTGACGACGATAATGACAGCAAGACACAAAGAAGGAAGAGGAAATGGATTTTTATTATAAAAAATAGTGGAACAATTTTGCTTTTAGATTTTTGTAAAGTTGTAATTTTTTTCCGTAAGTTTTAACAAAATTTAATGTCAAGTAAAAAAGAAAGTAAAAAAGATATCACCCCGGAAAAGAATTTAATTGGCTATTGATACTTATATTTTCTTTTTAGAAAAAATTAAATCTCTTGATCAGTTACTAATTACATAAAAGAGAACATTTTTTTTTATGATTTCTCTATGTAAAGTATGGATATCATAAAAATATATGGAAATTGTTAATAAATAAATAATAAATTTCATGAAAAAGTTAAGTGAGTGAGGGTGCAAGTTAGCATTGCTCTATGGAAAGTTAAGTGAGTGAAGGTACAAATTAGTATTGTTCTTTGAAAAAATGAGAGGTAAAAAACGCTGCTAGGAATTGATCCTGCAACCACTAAGCCATCCTACATACTTGTTCTCAAGGTGTCCAAAATATTATATATACTTCTATTACATAGAATTGTACCTGCGTACATCGTATGATTTTTTGAGGAAGGGTGTCCAATTGGACACCCTTGACACACTAGCTCCGCCCCTAATCCCAAGGATGTAACAACTACAAAGGCTAGAAATGTTTAGATGAAGACAATCATTTCATTAATAATTTGTTTAGAGTTTTCTATACATTTATATCTGGTGTTGTTATATTTTCGTTTCAAATATAGAAGAATTTTTTAACCAAAACAAGCTATTATTTAAATTAATTCATCAAAATAATATGTTCTTTTTTACAGACTAGTATAAACGTGTTTCATAGTAACGTTTTATGCTTTATTTTAGTCAAAAAAATTCAATCACAAAAAGACAAAAAAATAACAAAATAAACAAAAATAAAGCGTTACTGTAAATAGCATTTTACAATTCATTATCCTGAAGCACGTTTTACAACTCAAATTTTACTCACAATAACCTTCAATTTCTAAGAATTCCATTTTTTCATTCAGGTCATCAATCAATTTCAACTAATTTAGTAATAACTGATTCAACAAGTCTTCAACACCATTTCAACAGATTCAGTTTTTGAAAAAAAGAAGAAGATCCCAACTAAGGAAGAGAGGGAGGAGAATGAGAACTGGTTCGCTGATTTTAGGGAAAGCCCAGTGGTTCAGTTCTTGCTCCAATCTGATGAGATTGATGATAAAATCTATGACCCTGAGCTTCAAGATAAAGTCAGGTGCTTCAGGATAACGAACTATAAAACGTTATTGATAATAGTGTTTTATGTCTGTTTACTCCGTTATCAATTTGTCTTTCTCCCATTAATATTTTTTTTTAATAAAGTAAAACATAAATCGTTACTAGAAAACACGTTTACACTAGTTTTGTACGTAAATAATTTTACAAACGTACCATTTTGGTGAATTTATTTAATTAATAGCTTATTTAGTCAAAAATTCAATATAGAACATGCATTGCATATATTATGCCTATCGTTGAAATATCCTAGAGATCTCGTTATTTTGAGTCCGAAGCCTAAAGGGCAAAAAAAATTAATGAAAATTCCAAAAGGGCACATCAATTTTTGTTTTAACTAAAGGGACAAAATCGGTATTGGCATAGCGATTTTGATTCTACGCCGTTACTCTGTTAAAGTTCAAAATCGCTGACGTTCGAGCGATTTTCTCCAAAAAGATTTTCCTTTTTTTAAAAAAAAGAATATCGCTGCCTCTGCAACGATTTTGGCCAATTTCTTCGTTTAAAAAGATAAAATCGCTGCTATGGCAGCGTTTTTAATAAAAAAATATTTTAAAAATAAATTCAGATTGAAAATAGCTCCGCAGATAGCGATTTTAGTAATAAAAAATAATAATTAGGGCAGCGATTTTGTTGATTTCAATTTTTTTAAGTCGCTGCCAGTATTTTTTTTTATCACCATAAAAATAGGAAGAGGTGAGTAGGTGAGGTTGGTCAGAGGTGATTTCTTTCTTTATATATATATATATATTTATTTTTGGTGGAAAACTTATTTTTTGAAAAAAATAAATTGCTGGCAGCGATTTTAGTAAAAAAATGTAATTTATTAATGTGTAAAATGGATCAAAATGCAAAAAAAGAATCACCTTTTTTGTGGCTTAACATTGAGAAAAAAAAGAAGGAAGTGATTTTCAAAAAAAAAAAAAAAAACCCACCAAAATTGCTGCTTGACAGCGATTTCTAAAGAAAAAAAACAACTCAACTTTTTTAAAAATAAAAACGCTGTCACAGCAACGATTTTATTTTTTTAAAATAAGAAAAATTACGAAAAACGCTGCATGGTAGCAATTTTCTGAAAAAATAAATAATAATTGAACAAAATCGCTAGTAGGTCAGCGATTTTGATCTATTGAGGATTTGAATAGAAACTCTATTTTGGGGCTCAATGTTGCTGGACTCTACTCCTCTCCCCGTGTAAGGGCGATCCATCTTGATGACGAATTCCACGATAACAAGAAATCGAAATTAATCGTTCGAACTAACGGCGTGAAAACAAAATCGCTCCTTCAATTGCGATTTTGCTCTTTTGGTTAGAAAAAGAATTGATGTGCTCTTTTGGTATTTTTGTTATTTTTTTTTGCCTTTAGGCTTCGAATTCTCATTATTTTTGTGTACTATTCAATTGTAGATTTTATGATCCAGATTCATATTATTATTCCCCATATGAAATCGTATAGAGAAATAATTTACGAGAATTGATATAACACATACACTAAAACTAGTAATCATATAAATAAGAATAGACTTCCAAACTTAACACTAACAAAAGTTTTAATTTTGCCGCACGAAAAAATTCATATTTTGATTGTTTTGGTGTCACTTTTCTTTCTTTTTTTCCAGTTTTTGATTGCATAGTTCAAATAACAAATGATTAAAGACACATAATTGAGTTGAATTCAAATTCCTGCATATTAGGAAAATAAAAGTCCTAAATTTAGGATAATAATTAAATTACTATTTTGTCTAGTGTGAAATAAAATTTTAAAGAGTGAAAATGCAAACTACATTTGCTAAGGTCCTCCCCCTTTTAATATAACATCGATAGATATAGTGAAGACATTTAACCGCGTTGAATATTATAATATTGTTCATGTTATTATAACTTATTATAAGTGAGAAATGAGCTTCTAGTGGACTTAGAACACAATAAGTTCTCAATTTCTCTATCTTTTTATTCTCATACTCAAAGATTCCAAATGTAATTCTAGTGAAATATTTTATGTGTGATTTAAATATTTAAACATTTACAGAATTCAATTTGAACGTATAACAGTAAAATATAATTTACCCGATAAATTTATAAAGCATTATTTCATCTGCTTACTTAGTTTTTCAATTTTTTTTACATAAAAATAAAAAAATTAAATTTCATGTCCAAATTCACTATCACACAAAAACCTTGGAAAAAAATAAATTAAATGGACAAAATTCATAGTGAGTTAAAGTTTGATGGTGAATTTTACTAATACGACACTACATTTTTTGACTGATTTTTTTGAATGTGAAATTTAAGTGATTCGTTTAAGTGTGAAGTTCAAGCAACAACTTAAATGCACACAGTTTAGACAAATTTAAAGGAAAAATAATTGATGGAGTGATACTTAATGAACATGCTAAGTTTAAATCTATTACCAAAAAGAAAATGATCAGTTTTTGAAAAAATTATGTAGAATATTTTTCGGGGTACAATAAGAAAATACTTTCAGAATACAGAGAAAAACATAAAAATGTTGTCTTCTCAAATTTCCACAACACAAACGGAATTTGAAGTTCAACCTATAAAGTATAAAGTTGCCAGTAGAATGAAAGAAACAATGCATTTTATTGATTGTAAACTAAGTATATATAAATTTTGTACAACTTCTATAGCAAAGAGATAAACTAAGAAAAATGATAACTTATCTATAACCTATATATTAGGAGAAAGTTACACTAGAGTCCTAAAAAGAAGACACTAGTAAATCTTTATTACGCCCCCGCAAGTTGGTGGTGTCAATAACACCCAACTTGGAAAATTGTTGGACAAAAGAAGCTCTGGGAAGAGGTTTTGTGAGTATGTCAGCCACTTGATCAGTTGAGTGAAGGTGGTGAACTTACTTCAATATCCTTGTTCTGACTTGTTCACAAACAAAGTGAAAATCAACGGTGACATGCTTCATCCTACTATGAAAGACACGATTGGAACAAATGTAAGTGGTGCTGATGTTGTCACAAAAAACCTGTGGAACTCCCTTAAGTGAAAACCGAAGTTCATGAAGAAGATTTGTGATCCAGTTGGTTTCTGCAACAGCAGCAGCCACAACTCTATACCAGCTTCTGTAGAGGACCGAGATACTGAGCGTTGTTTCTTGGAGGCCCATGAAATTGGTGTGTTGACCAGGAAAGTGATATAGCCAGAGGTATAAGTGAAATCATTTGGATCACTAGCCCAATCTGAATCTGAATGACCAACCAAACGAGAATATGGAGCTTTGACAATCTGTATGCCGTATTGGCAGGTGTGACGAAGATAACGGAGTAATCTCTTGACTGCTTTCCAATGAGAGTGGCGTGGATTTTGAATAAATTGTGAAGGAAATATCAGGACGTGTAAAAGATAAGTAGTGCAACTTTCCAATTCCGCCTATAAAGAGTACCATCAGCTGGAGGATCATTCACTGAAGCTGTCAAAATGGTAGTTGATGTCATAGGTGTAGGAGCTCCTTTAATGTCTAGCATGCCAACATCCTATAAAAGATCCATGATGTACTTGTTTTGTGACAAAAAAAAAAAGACCAGCAGTAGAAGAGATAACCTCAATACCCAAAAAATAATAGATTGGGACTTGACAAATCCAACAGTTAGCAAATAACTTTTAAGCTCATCCTGCCAAGCAGGGGGGCTTGTTTCAAGCCATAAATTGTGTTATTCAACTTATAGACATGGGTGGAGAGACTTTGATCTTCAGAGCCTGGTGGTGCCTCATGTAAATTTCTTCCTCAAGGCGTCCTTGGAAGAATGCATTATTGACATCAATCTGATAGATAAGCCAGTTTTACTGTGTCGCAATGGTAAGCACTATGGTTGTACAAAACTGAACCGAAAATCAAACCAAACCGCAAATCGAGTCAAACCGAAAAAAACCCGACTAGTGATTTGGTTTGACTTGGTTTGGTGTTGGAAAAAAAATCCGATCACTATATTTGGATTGGTTTGGTTTCAACTGAAAAAACCCAACCCGAGACCAAACCAACCCGACAATATATATATAATTTTAAAATTTTATTTTATACGTAAAAATATCTATTTTGATATAATTTTTAAGTATTTTTTTTCATAGTTTTTATCTTTTAATATATTTATTTCATGTTTGGAAGTTAGAATTTTTAATGATCTAATAAAGATTATAGTTCATACATGTTGGTAATTATAATAAGTTTAAATAAAAATTAAATTAATATTAATGCAAAAAGAAAATCAATTCAACACTAAGAATGACAATAATATTGAATATTTGTTTTTTAGTTTTACATAGATTTAGATAATTAAAATACATGATCTAATTTTATTTTCTTTTAATATTTAGTCATGTAACTAATACTTGCTAAACTTATTTTAGCATGATTTATTACTTTAAATTATGATCAATTTCATTATGACTTATTAACAATGGCGGATCCAGAATTTTATGGCTATGGGTGCTCAACTAGGGTGTGCATCGGTCGATTCGGTTCGGTTTTATATATTATCGATTCAATTTATTACGGTTTTCGGTTTTTAAATACGTTAAACCAATAACCAAACCAAAAAGAGATTTTTTTATCCGTTTTCGGTTTATCGATTTTGGTCCTTAGTGGTTTGGTTTTTGGTTTAACCAATAAGAAAATAAATATACGACTTCTCTTATAAATTTGACCCGACAACACAATAATGTAATAAAAACTATACAACTGTAACACAAAGAGAAATTAAGAGAAATAAAGTTCTTACTTTAGATTTTGACATTTTATATAATGCAAAATTATGAACTAAAAGTCACTTTAATTTGAAGTGTGAATATTTATGTACGTCTTGTATATTATTTGGATGGTCCAATAAAAAAAAAGAAGAAAAGAGAAGCAATATACTTTTACAGCTAAAAAGAGAATGTTAGAAAAAAAAAGAAGTAAAAGAGCAAGACATGAGAAACAAAAAAAAGGTTTAATGCTTTGGTGGGGAATCGATCTCACCTGTCACCCTAAATATAGGGCATAAAAGCACCTTTATTTGGGGCTGTAAACCAAAGGGACCATCCAGTTTTATGTTCAATGGGTGCTCGCTATTATATATATAGTAATATAGCTATTTTTCTACTTAAATATGCATAGCTCGAGCCGAAGTTAATGGGTGCTCGAGCACCCATAATACACAACGTGGGTCCGCCCCTGCTTATTAATTTACAATATTTTTTACGCGATTTTATTATTATTTTTTTGTTGGATATTTTAGTGTCATTAATCATATCATATTGTTTGTTATTTTCTTGAGAAATAACTTAGATAGTTGCATTTTGGTAGGACTAAAGAAATATTTGATGTACAAGTAAATTATATGTTTGTATAAATATTTTATCAAAAAAACCCTAAAATCCAAAAAAATCCGAAAAACCCGAAGTTGAAAAACTCGAGTTGTATTGGTTTGGTTTGATTTATAAATTCAAAAACCCGACACAAATGGTTTGGTTTGATATTTGAAAAACCCGAACCAACCCGGTCATGTACACCCCTAGTAAGCACCAACCGAATAGTAACTAGTTTGGCTACTAGGCTGAATGTGAAATGGAAGTCAAAGCCTGGACGCTGGGTAAATCCCTTTGAAACAAGACGAGATTTATACCTGTCAGTGGAACCATCAGATTTATATTTTATACGAAACAACCACTTGCACTCAACCACATTAATCGAAGGAGTAACTGGAACCAAATCCCATGTCCGATTCCTAACAAGTGTATCAAATTCAGCTTGCATCGCTTCTCTCCAATGAGGGTGAGGACATGCTTGTTTGTATGTATGAGGAACAAAGGACGGAGAGAGTTGAACACTGACACTAAATTTCTTGGGTTTGAGGATATTTGTTTTGGAGCGTGTGACCATGGGATGACTAGAAGTTTTCACCACGGGTGAAGGATCAGATGGAGTTAACGCAAGTGCAGGTTGGGAAGGGTTATTGGCAGATGACTGAGAAGGTAGGTTGGTGGGAGGTATACGGGAAGGGAATGCTAACACTGAGGTACTTAGTTGTTAGTGATTTTTGCGTTGATAGGTGATTAATGGTTTGGGTGACAGTGGGGGCTGAGTATTATCTGGTGGTGGTGTAATAGTGGGTGGCAATGAAGGAGAGGATAAAATATGAGAATTACCTGATGGAACGGAGACACTTTCTGATCTGGCAGGCATTGAGTTGGGCAGTGGAGAGTGAACGGGTAGAGCATCTGGAAGGGGATGACAAGAATCGAAACTTGATGGTTTATTAGTCATAGGTAGAACATCATAACAAATTTCCCAAGTGAAATATTATGAAAAGGATAGGTGTCTTCCAAAAACTAAACATCCCTAGATAAGTACAAATTATTTTTGATGGGATCAAAACATTGGTCGCAGTAATGTTTATTAGAAAATCCTTGTTGGACAAAATGATAATCACACCCAGGATAATGTCCAAACTAAATAGAAATAGGAAGAGAGTAACAACGACACCAAATATTAAAATGGGTAAATATGATACCCGAATAAGTAATACAATAATATTGATGAAAAACTTGGTAGTGTCAAAAGACTACTACTCAACACTCTTTTATTTCTTACAACTCACAATAATATTATTTGCACACTATTTTCTCACAAACTAAGAAGTAGTTTGTGGATTACTCTCTCTACTCTCTATTGCTTCTCTATTTTGGTGTGTCTTCAAGTGTTCAATTACTACTCTATTTATAGAGTTTTTTGAGCACTTGTTTACATCATTAATGACATAATGTGATAGCCAATTTCAACAAAAAATTGGCTGTCTAACTCTACCAAACTAATACCAAACTTATACCAAACTTTGACTACCTACTTCCACAAATGTGGCTACCAACTTTCACATTGGTGGCTACCAATTTTCACATTGGTGGCTAGTAATTTCAACAAGTATGGCTGCAAAATTAATTACTGCCAAGATTTATTTCCACAAATCTCTCCCTTAATTTTGATTTTTCTTCTTTACTCCAAGGCTTGATCTCAATCTCTGAAAATCTTCAAACTTGAGAGGCTTTGTAAAAAATATCCGCAACTTGATCATGAGATTTCACATACTTGAGCTCTACCTCTTTCTTGGTAATGCATTCTCGGATAAAGTGATACCTTGTGTCTATGTGCTTGCTTCGATCATGATACACTGGATTCTTTGCTAGTGCTTGCGCAAATTTGTTATCAATACAAATAATTGTGGCTTCAATTTGTGACAAATTGAGTTCCTTCAATAAACGTCTCAACCAAATAGCATGACATGTACATGATGTCGCTGCCACATATTCAGCTTCACAAGTCGAGAGAGTAACAATTGATTGTTTCTTTGAACTCCAAGAAATAACACAATCACCCAAGAAAAACACAAAACCAGATGTGCTTTTTCTATCATCAACATCTCCCGCATAATCACTATCACAATATCCCACAAGATTAAAATTATCGGAAGAAGATTAAAATAGCCCAAGGTCGATTGTACCTTTTAGGAAGCGAAGAATTCTTTTAGCGACCTTCAAGTGAGTGGAGGTAGGAGCTTCTATGAATCGACTTACTACTCCAACTGCAAAGACTATATCTGGTCTCGTACATGTCAAGTACCTCAGACTTCCTACGAGACTTTTGAACAAAGTGGAATCCACTTCTTCTCCATCGTCAAACTTTGACAATTTTGTTTCACTTTCCATTGGGGTGTTCCCAGGGTTGCAATCAAACATGTTGAACTTCTTCAAAATCTCCTTTGTATAGCTTTCTTGAGATATGAATATGCCTTCCTCCATTTGCTTGACTTCTAGGCCCAAGTAATATGACATGAGCCCTATGTCCGTCATCTCAAACTCTAGGGACATAGCTTTCTTGAAAGCTTCAAATAAAACTGGGTTGTTACCCGTTAGAATGAGATCATCAACATAAAGACAAACAAGCAGAATATCTCCATTAGTATGAACTTTGATATAAAGAGCATATTCATGGAGACAACGAGTAAATCCATTGTCTTGAAAGTATTTGTCAATGCGACTATTCCAAGCTCGTGGAGCTTGCTTAAACCCATATAAGGCTTTCTTCAACCTCAACACCTTATCTTCATGATTTTTAACCACAAAACCCAATGGTTGCTCAACATAGACTTCTTCTTATCCATTCAAGAATGCCGATTTGACATCTGGTTGATGGATCTTCCACTTCATTTGTGCCGCTAAAGAGATCAATAGACGGATTGTCTCCATGCGGGCAACAGGCGCATAAACTTCTTCATAGTCGATGCCATGCCTTTGTTTGTATCCTTTAGCCACAAGTCTTGCCTTGTATCTTTCTACTTCTCCATGGGCATTTTTCTTCATCTTGTATACCCATTTGACTCCAATTGCTCGATGGTCCTTTGGAAGAGTTGTCAACTCCCAAGTGTTGTTCTTCTCTATTGATTGGATCTCTTCCTCCATGGCTTTTCTCCATCTTTTTTCAGTAACAGCTTCATCAAAATTCATTGGTTCACTATCAGCAAAAAGACAACACAAAAAATCAAAATTAGTAATTTCTTCTGTGTCATCATAGAGTTCTTGAATGTTCCTCATCCTATGTGGTCTTTCACTTGAACTCTCTTGAGAAGATGGAGATGCAATATTGGCTGGTGAAGGAGGCGGGGTTGCATCCTGTGCCATGGTCTCCTGTTCTTCTTCATCTCTGAAGTATGGAAGAAACTCATATGTTTTTTCTTCTGGAGCCTCCCAGTTCCATGATACTTCTTCATCAAATTCAACATCAGGACTCACCACCACCTTGTTATTGCTTGGATTGTACAATTTGTAGCCTTTTGAACTTGCGTCATAGCCAACAAACACATACTTGACACTCCGATCGTCAAGTTTAGCTCTCCCTTGATGTGGAACATGAGCATAGGCTATGCTCCCAAAGATTCTCAAGTGCTTAACACTTGGCTTTCTTCCGCTCCATGCTTCTTGAGTGTTTGATCTCGTACATTTTTTGTTGGAGACCTGTTGCTCAAATAAACTGCACAAGAAACAGCCTCGGCCCAAAATTCTTTTGGTATGTTTAGCTTTCAACATACATCTAGCCATATTAAGAATTGTTCTATTCTTTCTTTCTGCAACTCCATTTTGTTGTGGCGAGTAAGGTACCGTTAGAGGGCGACGAATTCATGAGATTGACAAAAGTCATTAAATTCTTTTGAAGTGAATTCGCCTCCTCTATCAGACCTTAATGCTTTTATTTCATAGCCACTTTCTTTTTCTACAAGTGCTTTGAAATTTTTAAAGGCAACAAAAACTTCAGATTTTTGCTTCAAGAAGTATACCCAAGTCTTTCTACTGAAATCATCAATAAAGAGCAAGAAATATTTTCTTTTACCAAAAGAAGGTGAATCGATTGGACCACACACATCGGTGTGAACAAGTTGGAGTGGCTTACTTGTTCTTGATGTAGTCTCCTTTGGGAAACTCCTCCTTGCATGTTTTCCAAGAAGACAAGCTTCACACAAATGATTTGGATGGTTGATTGGCGGTATCCCATCAACCATGTTCTTGTCTCCCATTGATTTGAGCGCTTCAAAGTTCAAGTGCCAAATCTCATATGCCAACTCCATGAGTCATCTTGCACATTAGCCTTCAAACACTTTGCATCGATAGTTTGAAGATTCAAAGAAAATAACCTATTATTTGCCATATGAACTTTAGCAATTAAGTTGTTACTTGAATCTCTTAGCCAAAGATGCATATTTTTCATATGAATATCATATCCTTTTTCAAGAAGTTGACCCAAACTCAAAATATTACTTTTCAATTTTGGCACATAATAAACATTGGTAATCAATTTATGACCACCATCTTTACAGGATATCAGAATCGTACCTATCCCTTCAATTTGGATCTTTGAGGTATCTCCAAAAGACACATTACCTTTCACGGTCTTCTTTATCTCAACAAATTTATCTTTCTGGCCACACATATGATTGCTTGCTCCATTGTCAAGATACCATGAGCTGCAATCATCTTTATCTTCTTCTTTGAGTGTTAATAACAATGTTGACTCATCTTCATCTTTGTTGTTGTCAACAAGATTAACTTTCTCTTCAACATTACTACGACATTCCCAAGAGTAATGTCCCATTTTATGACAGTTATAACACTCAATTTTAGATTTGTCATACCTGATTTCATTTGTACCTTGATAGGCTCCACGTCCTCTGCCTCCTCGTTGACCACGACCACGACCTCTGAATGACTGGTGACCTTTATTATCATTGTTGAAATAATTGGTGTAACTTCTTCCTCTTCCACGACCTCCACGGCCTCCACGGCCTCTCCATTGTCCATTTCCTTTGTAACTTTTGTCATCTTCAAATCCTTTGAAGGATGCATGAGTTTTAAGAAGTTGCTCTAGTGGCTCTTCTTTTCTCCTTTTCATTTTCTCTTCATGGGCTAGTAAAGAACCTTCCAATTGTTCTACCGTCATAGAGTCTAGATCTTTAGACTCCTCAATAGCACACACCAGATAATCAAATTTAGGTGTTAAAGAACGAAGGATCTTTTCTACCACACGCACATCATCTACTTCCTCTCCGTATCTTCTTAGTTGATTTACAACAGCCATCAATCTTGAGCAGAAATCCGAAATGAATTCGGATTCTTTCATTTTTAAAACTTCAAACTCAGCCCTTAGAGTTTGAAGTTTTATCTTCTTTACTTTATCAACTCCTTGGAGAGAATTTTGTAAAATCTCCCACGCCTCTTTTGAGGTGGTTGCATCAGCCACCTTCTCAAACATGCCATCATCCAAACATTGATGGATAAGAGTGAGGGCCTGTTGATCTTTATTTCTTGTCTTTAACAAGACCTCCTTTTCATTTGAGGGCAAAGTTTTCTCATTTACGGGTTTTGTATACCCTTTGTCTACAATATCCCAAACATCTTGAGAGTCAAGAATAGCTTTCATTCGTAGACACCATTTTTCATAATTTTCTCTTATGAGACGGGGGTATTGAAAGGACAACGGACTATTATTTGTCATGGCTCTGATACCACGTTGTTGGACTAAATGATAATCACACCCAGGATAATGTCCAAACTAAATAGCAATAGGAAGAGAGTAACAACGACACCAAATATTAAAATGGGTAAATATGATACCCGAATAAGTAATACAATAATATTGATGAAAAACTTGGTAGTGTCAAAAGACTACTACTCAACACTCTTATTTTCTTACAACTCACAATAATATTATTTGCACACTATTTCTCACAAACTAAGAAGTAGTTTGTGGATTACTCTCTCTACTCTCTATTGCTTCTCTTTTTGGTGTGTCTTCAAGTGTTCAATTACTACTCTATTTATAGAGTTTTTTGAACACTTGTTTACATCATCAATGACATAATGTGATAGCCAATTTAACAAAAAATTGGCTGCCTAACTCTACCAAACTAATACCAAACTTATACCAAACTTTGAACTACCTACTTCCACAAATGGTGGCTACCAACTTTCACATTGGTGGCTACCCAATTTTCACATTGTGGCTAGTAATTTCAACAAGTATGGCTGCAAAATTAATTGCTGCCAAGATTTATTTCCACAATCTAAATATACCAAGGAGTCGATTTTGGCTCTAACTTATTTTTGGCATATGGTTTAAGCCACAGGTAACATAAACAACTAAAAACTCTAAGTGATTCATACTTTGGAGCCTCATGAAATAAAATTTCATAAGGACATTTATTTTGTAAATTTGGAGTGGTTAGACGGTTTACAAGGTTAACTGCTTGAGGTGCGAGGCAAAAGTCCAAAAAGATGGAGAGCAAGAGAGGCTTGATGCAACAAGGTTTTTGCTCTCATCTCAACTAATGTGTCTGCGTTCAACTGAGCACTCTTTTGAGGCGGTGTTGACGAGATTCGGTAAGTGTTCAATACCATGTAGTTTTGAGATATCAGGATAAACCTTGGAACTCACCACCACCACTCGATAGAGAGATAATTTTTGGTTTGGAACCGACGCTCAAGTAAGGGATTGTAAAGCTTGAAAGACACTCAAGAACTTCTTTTATATTATTTTATAGTGAACAACCACATGTATTTCGAGTACTGTCAATAAAATAAGAACATAATATCTCTTGTTATCAATTGATAAAAACAGTAGATTCCCCCATATCAGTATATAATTATTGCTGGTGTTTGTGTCTGTGTAATTAACATTTAGAAAAGGTAACCTGTGCATTTTATTAGAAATAACACGAATTGTGCAATAGGAAGTAGTTCTAGAATGTGAAACTGGAGAGAGAAACTGATGTAATCATGTTTAAAGTACGATGATTAGGATGGCTAAACGCACGATGCCACCGGTGTTTAATGTCGGAACGGACAATATTGCATTGATGGAGGGATGTAGGCATGCACATGTTCCACTGACATACCACTCTAGTATCCATGTCTCTACATAACTCTCGTCAGTCGTAACAGATGGCTGACCCCAACTTCAGATCCTCCCACTAATAAGAAAAAAAGAAAGGAATTCAATCT
>CM040619.1:52545540-52569695 GCA_022817965.1 Solanum lycopersicoides | reverse complement strand
ATATAAGGAATAGACTTCAACCTAATACTAACAGACGTTTTTTCCGCACGAATAAATTCATATTTTGATTGTTCTGGTGTCACTTGTCTTTTTCAATTTTTGATGTTGCATAGTTCAAATAACAATGATTAAGACACAATTAATTGAATTCAAATTTCCTACATTAAGGTAAATTAAAATTCTAAATTTAGATAATAATTAAATTACTATTTGATTTAGTGGGAAATAAAATTTGAAGAGTGAAAAGACTACATTTGATAAGGTCGTTCCCTTTGTATTTTTAATTTCATATCCATAGATATAGATAATGTAAACACCCCGGAAATTTTTTGAGCTAAGACTTAACCATCCTTCGTAGTGAATAAGTTTTTTCAAGTAATTTAAATTTCTTTGGTATTAGTTCAGGTCACTAGAATGTAGCACCTTGAGTTCTAAAAGAACTAAATTGGAAATAAAAAAGTTGAAATTTTGCAAGTTATGCTTAAGTATGAGTTTTGGTGCAACTTAAATGACCAAACCTCTCAACACAATGAGTTAAATGTGCTACAAGATACCATAGAAAAATTCTTTGAATTACTTTCCAACGCCCGAGTTTGCTAAGTTCCAATTCGGATTAGTGAGATATGACCTTTGAAGTTAGACTGTTCACTTTAGAAAGTTACCCGAAAATAGTAAGGGGTTATTTTGGTCTTTTTCCTTACCCAATCAGATTTGATTCGATTTTAGTAATATTTTAGGGTATAATCCTATTTGTTCACTTTTATATTCTTATATACACCTAGAGTTTTAACTAGAGTTTTTCACTGAGAGTCCAAAGGAGAAAAAAATGAAAAAAGAGGAGAAAAGAGGAGAGGATCAAGCGTTCGTCAAGATTCTTGCGTGTTGTTGCGGATTTTCTTCATGAGTTTGATCCTTAATAGGTATGTAAGCTTCCATAGTGTTGATTTGTTCAAACCACATGCCAATCATGTAATTTCAGCTTACCTTCGTTCTAAATGTTGAAGCTTTGATGTTCTTGACATGTATTCTTGAATTTTGCTTTTGTTTCTTGAATTGGGCTGAGATTTGAGGAGTTCTTGAGGTTGTTGTGTCAATTATAGAGTTGTTAGAGTAATATTCTAGTGTACATGTGCTGGGTATTTGAATCTAAAGAGAAGATTGAGCAAAAGAATCGAAATCTAGGCGAATTGAGGTTACAAAAAAAAGAAGGAAAATTAGAGCGTGATCTGCGCCAAGTCCGCGTCGCGAACTTGACTCCCCTATGTACAAAGTTTCTCCATGTCGCGGTTAGGACGCGACCCTCTATCTCAAAATTGAATTTCGCAAGTAATTATTTAAACAATCGTCCACGTCGCGTACTGGTTTCAAGACGGTTATTTCTGACCTTTTCCCATGTTTAGATATCTAAAAATATTCCTAAACATCACGAGATCTTTCCTATCACAAATTACAACCTTGAATCATTAAATCACGTCAACGCTAAGAGTTAATAGTATTTTTTGAGAGTTCAGTCGAACATTTTTTGTAAAGTCTCTTTAGTCTTTTTTAGGAGTCTTCTACAACATTCTAATAACTTGTTTCAAGACTCGTGCAAGTGAGTATGAGATAAATCCCACAAGTTATTGTATTTATATACATCATTTAATTGTATTTCATATACATTTCAGATTATGTTGTATCCTTGTATATACACAGAGTTGACATCATGGTTTTAAATAAATTTTTCTTTATATTGCACTTATTTAAACTTCTTATATTGAAATGAGTTCAGTTAAGTATCAGGAGTTGAGTGTTTCGAGTTGAGTATCTTAAGTTGAGTATCTTGAGTTAATCTGTGCTTCATGAATCGAGTATCATATCCTTGAAGTTGAGTACTTAATCTCTGAGTTGAGTATCTAATCTTTGAGTTGAGTATCTTAGCCTGAAGTACTTCCGAGTTGAGTAAGTTTGAGTAGTAATGAGTATACTTGAATATCCTTGAGTTACTTCATGAGTTGAGAAGAGCCAAGGTAAGTGGTTCTTTCATAATTATTTCAAACTTATGTTTATGGTTTAGAATTCCTTTGCATGCTCATACTTTCACGTACTGAGCCATTTGACCTGCCATCTTATCATAATGCAACACATATATTTAGGATCATCAATAGGAACTTCGTTGATATATATCGCGAGTTCGAGTTAACTATGGTGAGTCTCTTGCTTCTGGATGATTCATTTACTTTTCACTTTAGTCAGGATGTCGTGGTCTGGTCCGACTTCCACATATCATTTAGAGGCTTGATATATAGTCAGTATAGTTGAGGAGTCTGTATGAATCTTTATTTATTTAAAATATTTTAAAGACTTAAGTTGCCTATTTAATAGTGAATTGAATATTATATACTGTTCAAGAGTTTTTTTTGAGTTAAAGTTTGTATTTTAGTTTCTTTGAATTTTATTCTGTTTTAAGCTTTTGCATTGCTTAAGTTAGTTCTTCCGCTTGTAGTCAGCCAGGATAGGTTCGCTTGGGGAGCAACAATGATTTTTGAGTGCCGCACGTCCAAGTATAGACTCGAATCGTGAAAGATAATATATTGAGAAAACATTTAACCGCGTTGCATATCATAATATTGTTGGTGTTATTTTATAACTTATAAGTGAGAAATGGGCTTCTGGTGGACTTAGTACACAATAAGTTCCAATCTCATCTTTTGACTGATTTTTCTGGAATGTGAAATTTAAGAGATTCATTTAAACGTGAAGTTAAAGAAACCAACTTAATGCACATTCATTTTAGGCGGAATTTAAATGGGGGAAAATTGATCTCAGTGACACTTGATGAACAAACCATGTTTAAATCTATCACCAAAAAGAAAAAAACCATTTTTTGGGAAAAGAATTATAATAAAATATCTTTTTGAATACAATAAGGAAATATTTTTAGAACATAGAGAAAAACATGAAAATGTTGTCTTCTCATATTTTTACAAACAAATGAAATTTGAAGTTCAAGCAACAACTTAAATGCACACTAATTTTTGGCAAATTTAAAGGAAAAAAAATTGATCAAGTGATACTTAATGCACAAGTTAAGTTTAAATCAATTACCAAAAATAAAATGACCATTTTCTGGGAAAAGATTTAATGAAATATCTTTTGAGAATAGGAAATATTTTCATAAGACTGAGAAATATCAAAAACCTTATAGCCTTCTCAAATTTCTACACACAATGGAATCTAATCCTCCCATCTACACCAGGCCATAGTGGAGCAAACACACTAGTCGTGCTCCATTTTCTACTTCTTTAGTTAAGATTCAACTTTAAATTACGTGTTCTTGCTAGTAGAGCTCATCATTGAAATTATCTTACAGTCTTCAAGTGAAACATCTTTGAAATTTCAAGTCAGTATTAAAATCCTAACTTCGTTTAATTTGTAGCCCTAAATTTGTCAATATCCATCTCCGTAGATCTGAGCAATAATTAGGCTTGCTATAATTTTTGTAGTGCTTTAGTTATTAGCATTATGATTGTACAAGTTTAGTTATTGATGATTAAATTTTTATATTGGAAAATGCCACATGTACCCTCCCAGACTATGACTGAAAACTAGAGACACACTTTAACTAACAAGGTCCTATTGTCCCTCCTGAACTTTTTTTGTTTGTAATTTTGGCACATTTTTGGCTTACGTTGTCATCTAAATATCTCCCACGCGCCTCAATTGCGTGGAGTCACGGAGTGTGCCACGTAAGACAAAGGTACACAGAATTACAAAAAATAAATAAATTTAGGGGTTATATTGACATTAGTTTAGTTAAGGGTTTCTCTCAAATTCAGTCATAGTCTAGGGTATACTTGTCATTTTCCCTTTATATTACTTGTAATCTAATTATATAAAAAATGAATTAATCATAATTTTTTTGTCATAAAATTACCGGAGGTTACAACCCTGCAAATACATGTTTTCAAAATAATTAGGGGAGTTCACCCCAAAAAATATAGGCAGCAATTATTTAAACAAATTCATGGAGGTTACAACCCCCCCAAAAAGAAACAAATAACCGCCACAATTTGGTGTGTTGGCTTCGAAAAATGTTAGATAGCGATAGCGACAGATGCAAATTGTTGTGTCTCGAGAAGCCACCACAACAACAATTAGCGGTGCTCTTAAGTGTGTAATTAAAACCCTTAATGACTCTTTTTTTTTTTGTATGTGCGTGGTGTTGTATACTCTGAAAAAAATCTTGAATGGTCAGTTCGTTCTTTAATTATGACCATGAACTAGGAACATGGACTTGGGTTAATCCTACAAAAAAATTCCTATGAATCTATTAAGTTGGTGGGTTTCGTCAATGGGTTGATTTGTGTTGCCATTGAGGAAAATAACGATTTTCTCTCGAATCACCAATTAAGTAGATCAACAAATTATCTAGTTCTGAAACTGGTTCTTTACATATATGGTTTTGGATACGATGACTTCACAATGATATAAAGGTAATGGTTATCTACAAAAATATGGGAGATGACAATTCACACCTACAATGTGGGGAAAATATATAGTTTGAATAATAGTTCTTGGAAACGTTTGTATGATTTACAAATTTGATTCAAATCTATAACTGGGTATGCTTGTGAATGAGAAGCGTCATTGGGCTATTAATTATAAGCTTTTTTGTTATTATAATGATTGGGTTACGTTGTTGTTGATTTTGTGAAGGGAGATGGAAAAAATTGTAATATTCGGTTGGTCATTTTTTGTTTTTCTGAGAAATTACAATTTACTCCCATGATATAAGCCCCAAGTCTGTTATGATGAGTTTGAAAGGTTGGTGTTGAGCATTGAGTTGAATGTTGTGAATTTGATAAAGTTTGTGAGTTTTAAAGTCTAAGTTGTTATTAAAGTGGTTTTAGGGGGTCTTTTTGGAGTTTTGAGTGTTAGAGATGGATTTTGTACATTGCATCAGTACATTAATACGAAATCTACCGTGAAAATTGCTTGTTTCAAATTTCGAAGTATTTTAGAAGATTTAAGGTCCTAAGTTGTGAAATTATAAAAATTTAGCCTTAGCATTGCCTTGGTCAACATTTGGTGTTAAGATACTCAAATTGAAATTCTGGAGAGTCTGTTGGATTGGAGGATGATTTAGGAGTAGGTGGGGCTTAGTTAGTTTTGTAACATCTTGTAGCTAGAAGAAACTAAGAATAGCAAAGAAACCAAGAATAATCTTTTTATGGAATAGTAAGGAATATGGAAAAATTCAGCTTCAAAAGTGTGTTGGTTATTTTCAAATGGTCATAACTCCCATTATCAGTTTGGATGAGTTCTTTTATTTATAGAAATCTCGCCGGAAGATCTTTCCAACGACGTCAAGTTTGCTCAATTCCGAGGTCGTATGAGGGAGATATGATTTCGAAAGTTGGGCTGTTGGGACTGTGATATTCCAAATCCGCGATTTTTGTAAGGGCAAAGTTGACTTTTCACCCTATTAATTTCTAATTAGTTTAAGATTATTTAGGGGTAAGACTAAGTCCCAAATCAGTTTTTACAAGTTTTGAAATGTGTAGGGTTTGGGAGAAAAAGAGAGGAGAAGAGAAGACCAAGATTCACCAAGAACACCAAGAACGTTGCGTGGATTTCGTCGGGGGTGATCCCTATCAAGTATGTGAGATCATTCGGTATTGGGTCCTTTCACCCCCCCCCAATTTGATTCAATACAGCAAATTAGAGTTTATTTGAATGAAAATCTTGAATTCTTGAAGAAAGTTTCGGTTCTTGTTGAATGGATTGTTGGCTGCCATTGTTTGGTTTGATTCTTATTTCTTCAAGTTATATTTAGTGAAATTCAGTAGATTTGATAGTACTAAGGGTTCCAGTGTTTAGTGAAAGAACTATGAAGTTTGGAGAGTTTTGGAGATGGAAAACGAGTTGAAAAATTTATGTCAAACGCACCTGGGTAGGGGCAGGCGCGGCGCGCCTGCAGTTGCCAGAAACTGGACTCAGTCAACCAGGCATGGCGCGGCGCGCCAGTGTGCCAGAACCAGGCCTTAGTCAACTAAGGCTGGCATGGCGCGTCACTAGTACGCCCGACCCGACGTTTTTCGTTCAGTTTGCGTAGTTTAGCCTTTTAAGTCCTTCAAGATACACTAACATCCTCCAATGATTCTAATAACTTCAAATGGGTTCTAAATACTAGAATCATCAAAGAACTCAAGTCGAACCCTTGAATCCATAATCCAGTCAAGGAAAGTTAAGACCAAAGTCAAGAGAGCTAAGAAATCAAGTCTAAAGTTAGAAGTAAGTTCTAGTATAGTTTTTAAAGATTTTCAAGAGTCTTATTTAAGCATTTTTAACTTTGTTTTCAAGACTCAAGTTTCAAGTCAAGAAAGAGTAAAGAGTTGAGTTTAATTCTCAAAAACTAAAGGGAACTAAAGTTTCCCTAAGAGTTAAAGTTTCAAGTAAGCAAAGAGTATCAGTTGAGTTCAGTTCTCAAGAGTTGAACTAAGTAGTCCCTCAGAGCTTAAAATAAAAAATGTTTTCAAACTTTTTGAGAAAGAAAGGAAGCTAGACTTCCACAGAGCCTGTGACTAGTTTTAATAGAAGAAAGAGGAAATTATGTTTCCAAGAGAGCTTTTTAAAAGCTATTTTTTTGAGCACTAATCTCAAAGCACAGAATCAATATGTTTTAAAAACAAAGAGCCAGTACATATATATATTTGGGAGTAGTATGAGCACCGATGTGGGGAAGCGAGTTCAGATAAATCAAGTCTCCATGTAAACCATGTAGCCATCATGGGTAGAAAAAGGTGATACTTTTTAGATGAACCCTCTATAGTTTACTAGTGGATTCATTAGCAGTTCAGGTCTATACTCTGGTAAGGTTAGGATGACCGGGCAGCGTGGGACGAGTAACGTTGTATCATCACTATAGCTCTTAAGTGATGGTTGTCGGTTAGAGAAAAACCCACAGCAGTATTGTATTTTCATATAATCAGTTATTGTATTTTCATACGCAGTAGTATTGTATTTTTCATATACATCAGTTATTTGTATTTTACACAACAGTATGTATTTTCATATACATCAGTTATTGTATTTCATACCAGTAGTATTGTATTTTCATATACATCAGTTATTGTATTTTCGTATATATCAGTTATTATATTCCTCATATACATCATTATTGTTATTTTATTATATCTCAGACATTATTGGTATACTTGTATACATTTTAGATTTTTCAGCATGTTTTCAGTTAGTATTTCTTATATTGCACTTACTTTTAAAATGCGTATATTGAATAAGAGTTAGTAGATCATGAGTTGAGCAGAGCCAGGTAAGTGTTCATTCTTACTCCTTTTCAAGCATGTGGTTGTTTAGCTTTCCAACTTGCATACTCGTACATTCAATGTACTGATGCCAGTTGGCCTGCATCGTACATGATGCAGACGCAGGTAACGAGGATCGACATCCAGCGGCACCGTTGATCCAATAGCACTCTAGAGTCAATTGGTGGGCCTCCTTGTTATCCAGAGGACATCCCTTTTATTGATTTCTAGATTATCATTAGGATGTTTAGGGTCTGTTCCCAACATCCATCTTAGTCATTTAGAGGATTCGTAGATAGTTAGTAGTTACAGTAGTCTTACTTTTCATTTTTATGATAAAGGCTAGGTTGCCATTTTGGCCAGTTTGAATGTTAAACCTTTGAAACATTCAGTTCAGTTAAGTTCTTCTCATTATAAACAATGATTGTTGTCTTCCGCTGAGTTAAGTAAGTCAGGACAAAGGTTCGATCGAGACCAGCAATGGTCACCGAGTTTCAGTCCGCCGCAGGGGTGAGCTCGGGGCCGTGACATATTTTTAAGGGTACCAAACTGTTTTACCTTTTTAAGCTACAAATAAGCTCTTGTGGTTTTCATGAATGTCAGATCAGGGAGACCTCATAATCATATTTTCAATATTCCATTGAGTCCAGAGTGTTGAGTATAATCGATTTTGCATATGTAGTTTGTGTTCACGGATTTCTGATGAATCTCAAGGGTCAATTTGATATTTTAAGAGTTGGGTGATTTTATGATGGCTAAGTTCTGGTGCAGCTCCGCTTTTGTGGAAGTTGTCTCTCTTTTGCGAGGTTCGTTTTTTCGAAGGCTCAAATCCATGTTGACCTTTACCGGAGACACCTTCGCTTAAGCGACCTCGCTTTTTGAGAAGGAGGTGTCGCTTTTGCAATGCCCACGTTTTAGTAGGGTTTGCTCAAGCGATTCCCTGGTCAATTTTGTGACATCAGACAGGGTGTTGGCTGTGCATTTCGGGTTTAAGCCCCATTTCATGAATTTTGAGCTTGGGAGACCTTGTTGGCGATTTTTGAAGGGATTTCAGTACTAGATCATTTGGGTAAGCCTTCTTGATCCTAATTAAACCATCAGTTTTATTGATTAATTAATTAAAAGTTTTAACACTAAAATATGAGATTTTGATTAGTGATTGTGGATGTTTTTCATGAACTCATGTTCTTAACTACAATGGTGATTTTGAAGAACGGTTTTCTCTAATGAGTTCCTAAAATCTCGAGGCAATGTTTTAAGTATTAATTTCCAATTCAACCTTATTTTTCAAATTGGGGGTGTGTGTTGATTGACATTCTTTTTAAGGAATTATGTGGGTATTGCGATTACAGTCGTTTATTTTGATTAGTTATTATTAGATTTGTGTGACTTTAAAAGTGGTTCAGAAGGAAAGACTCAACTCTTGAAGTGATTGTTGATCGTTTTAAGGTTAGTGGTTTCTATTACCTTGTATTCTAGTTGAATTTGTATATTTCCTTCATTGATTGTGTGTTGTGAGTATGGGAATGGGCTGCAGGGTTTTCGTTTAAACCCTTTTGTATTTATTAATTAAGATGTATCAAGTGGAAAATTTAAACCCTGCAGCCCATTCCCATTACTCACAACACACAATCAATGAAGGAAATATACAAATTCAACTAGAATACAAGGTATATGAAACCACTAACCTTAAAACGATCAACAATCACTTCAAGAGTTGAGTCTTTCCCTTCTGAACCACTTTTAAAGTCACACATCTAAATAATCAACTAATCAAAATAAACGACTGTAAATCGCAATACCCACACTAATTCCCTTAAAAAGAATGTCAATCAACACAAACCCCAATTTGAAAAAATAAGGTTTGAATTTGGAAATTAATACCTTAAAACATTGCTCGAGATTTTAGGAACTCATTAGAGAAAACCGTTCTTCAAAATCACCATTGTAGTTAAGAACATGAGTTCATGAAAAACATCCACAATCACTAATCAAAATCTCATATTTTAGTGTTAAAACTTTTAATTAATTAATCAATAAAAATGATGGTTTAATTAGGATCAAGAAGGCTTACCCAAATGATCTAGTACTGAAATCCCTTCAAAAATCGCCAACAAGGTCTCCCCAAGCTCAAAATTCATGAAATGGGCTTAAACCCCGAAATTGCAAGCCAACACCCTGTCTGATGTCACAAAATTGACCAGGGAATCGCTTGAGCAAACCCTACTAAAACGTGGGCATTGCAAAAGCGACACCTCCTTCTCAAAAGCGAAGGTCGCTTAAGCGAAGGTGTCTCCGGTAAAGGTCAACATGGATTGAGCCTTCGAAAAAACGAACCTCGCAAAAGAGAGACAACTTCCACAAAAGCGGAGCTGCACCAGAACTTAGACATCATAAAATCACCCAACTCTTAAAATATCAAATTGACCCTTGAGATTCATCAGAAATCCGTGAACACAAACTACATATGCAAATCGATTATACTCAACACTCTGGACTCAATGGAATATTGAAAATATGATTATGAGGTCTCCCTGATCTGACATTCATGAAAACCACAAGAAGCTTATTTGTAGCTTAAAAGGTAAAACAAGTTTGGTACCCCTTAAAAAATATGTCACGCCCCGAGCCTACACCCTGGGCGGACTGAAACTCGTGACCATTGCTGGTCTCGATCGAACCTTTGTCCTGACTTACTTAACTCAGCGGAAGACAACAATCATGTTTATAATGATGAAAGAACTTAACTGAACTGAATGTTTCAAAGGTTTAAACATTCAAACTGGCCAAAATGGCAACCTAGTCTTTATCATAAAAATGAAAAGTAAGGACTACTGTACTACTAACTATCTACGAATCCTCTAAATTGACTAAGATGGATGTTGGGACAGACCCTACAACATCCTAATGAACTAATCTAGAAATCAATAAAAGGGATGTCCTCTGGATAACAAGGAGGCTCACCAATTGACTCTAGAGTGCTCAATTGGATCAACGGTGCGCTGGATGTCGATCCTCGTTACCTGCGTCTGCATCATGATACGATGCAGGCCAACTGGCATCAGTACATTGAATGTACGAGTATGCAAGTTGGAAAGCTAAACAACACATAGGCTTGAAAAGGAGTAAGAATGAACACTTACCTTGGCTCTGCTCAACTCATGATCTACTAACTCTTATTCAATATACGCATTTTAAAAGTAAGTGCAATATAAAGAAATACTAACTGAAAACATGCTGAAAAATCTGAATGTATACAAGTATACAATAATGTCTGAGATATATATAAAATACAATAACTGATGTATATGAGAATATAATAACTGATATATACGAAAATACAATAACTGATGTATATGAAAATACAATACTACTGTGTATGAAAATACAATAACTGATGTATATGAAAATACAATACTGTTGTGTATGAAAATACAATAACTGATGTATATGAAAATACAATACTACTGCGTATGAAAATACAATAACTGATGTATATGAAAATACAATACTGCTGTGGGAGTTTCTCTAACCGACAACCATCACTTAAGAGCTATAGTGATGATACAACGTTACTCGTCCCACGCTGCCCGGTCATCCTAACCTTACCAGAGTATAGGACCTGAACTGCCTAATGAATCCACTAGTAAACTATGAAGAGGTTCATCTAAAAAGTATCACCTTTTTTCTACCCATGATGGCTACATGGTTTACATGGAGACTTGATTTATCTGAACTCGCTTCCCCACATCGGTGCTCAATACTACTCCCAAATATATATATGTACTGGCTCTTATGTTTTTTAAAACATATTGATTCTGTGCTTTGAGATTAGTGCTCAAAAAATAGCTTTTAAAAAGCTCTCTTGGAAATCATAATTTCCTCTTTCTTCTATTAAAACTAGCCACAGGCTCTGTGGAAGTCTAGCTTCCTTTCTTTCTCAAAAGTTTGAAAACATTTTATTTTAAGCTCTGAGGGACTACTTAGTTCAACTCTTGAGAACTGAACTCAACTTGATACTCTTTGCTTACTTGAAACTTAACTCTTAGGGAATACTTAGTTCCCTTATAGCTTTTTGAGAATTTAACTCAACTCTTTACTCTTTCTTGACTTGAAACTTGAGTCTTGAAAACAAAGTTAAAAATGCTTAAATAAGATTCTTGAAAATCTTTAAAAACTATACTAGAACTTACTTCTAACTTTAGACTTGATTTCTTAGCTCTCTTGACTTTGGTCTTAACTTTCCTTGAATGGATTATGGATTCAAGGGTTCGACTTGAGTTCTTTGATGATTTCTAGGTATTTAGAAACCATTTGAAGTTATTAGAATCATTGGAGGATGTTAGTGTATCTTGGAAGGACTTAAAAGGGCTAAACTACGCAAACTGAACGAAAAACGTCGGGTCGGGCGTACTAGTGACGCGCCATGCCAGCCTTAGTTGACTAAGGCCTGGTTCTGGCACACTGGCGCGCCGCGCCATGCCCTGGTTGACTGAGTCCAGTTTCTGGCATACTGCAGGCGCGCCGCGCCTGCCCCTACCCAGGTGCGTTTGACAAATTTTTCAACTCGTTTTCCATCTCCAAACTCTCCAAAACTTCATAGTTCTTTCACTAAACACTGGGAACCCTTAGTACTATCAAAATCTACTGAATTTCACTAAATATAACTTGAAGAAATAAGAATCAAACCAACAATGGCAGCCAACACTCCATTCAACAAGAAACCGAAACTTTCTTTCAAGAACTTCAAGATTTTCATTCAAATAAACTCTAATTTGCTGTATTGAATCAAATTGGGGGGGGGGGTGAAAGGACCCAATACCGAATGATCTCACATACCTTGATAGGGATCACCCCCGACGAAATCCACGCAACGTTCTTGGTGTTCTTGGATGAATCTTGGTCTTCTCTTCTCCTCTCTTTTTCTCCCAAACCCTACACATTTCAAAACTTGTAAAAACTGATTTGGGACTTAGTCTTTACCCCTAAATAATCTTAAAACTAATTAGAAATTAATAGGGTGAAAAGTCAACTTTGCCCTTACAAAAATCCGGATTTGGAATATCACAGCCCAACAGCCCAACTTTCGAAAGTCATATCTCCCTCATACGACCTCGGAATTGAGCAAACTTGACGTCGTTGGAAAGATCTTCCGGCGAGATTTCTATAAATATAAAGAACTCATCCAAACTTCTCCTGATATGGGAGTTATGACCATTTGAAAATAACCAAACACACTTTTGAAAGCTGGAAGTTTTCCATATTTCCTTACCTATTTCCATAAAAAGATTATTCTTGGTTTCTTTGCTTATTCTTAGTTTCTTCTAGCTACAAGATGTTACAAAATCAACTAAGACCTCACCTACTCCTAAAATCATCCTCCAAATCCAACAGAACTCTCAGAATTTCAATTTGAGTATCTTAACACCAAATGTTGACCAAGGCCAATGCTAAGGCTAAATTTTTATAATTTCACAACTTAGGACCTTAAATCTTCTAAAATACTCGAAATTTGAAACAAGCAATTTTCACGGTAGATTTCGTATTAATGTACTGATGCAATGTACAGAAATCCATTCTAACACTCAAAACTCCAAAAGACCCCCTAAAACCACTTTAATAACAACTTAGACTTTAAAACTCACAAACTTATCAAATTCACAACATTCAACTCAATGCTCAACACCAACCTTTCAAACTCAATCATAACAGACTTGGGGCTTATATCATGAGGAGTAAAATTGTAATTTCTACAGAAAAACAAAAAATGACCAACCGAAATATTACAATTTTTTCCATCTCCCTTCACATAAATCAACAACAACGATAACCCAATCATTATAATAACAAAAAAGCTTATAATTAATAGCCCAATGACGCTTCTCATTCACAAGCATACCCAGTTTATAGATTTGAATCACATTTGTAAATCATACAAACGTTTCCAAGAACTATTATTCAAACTATATATTTTTCCCACATTGTAGTGTGAATTGTCATCTCCCATATTTTTGTAGATAACCATTACCTTATAATCATTGTGAAGTTCATCGTATCCAAAACCATATATGTAAAAGAACCAGTTTCAGAACTAGATAATTTGTTGATCTACTTAATTGGTGAATTCGAGAGAAATACGTTATTTTCCTCAATGGCAACACAAATCAACCCATTGACGAAACCCACCAACTTAATAGATTCATAGGATATTTTTTGTAGGATAATCCAAGTCCATTGTCCTAGTTACATGGTCATAATTAAAGAACGAACTGAACAATTCACAAGATTTTTTTCATGTGAATCAAACCTCAGCACACTACAAAAAAAAAAAGAATCAATTAAAGGGTTTTAAATTCCAAATTGCGGGCTCGCTAATTGTTGTGGTGGTGGTTTCTGAGACACACACAATTGCATCTGTCGCTATCGCTATCTAACATTTTTTGAAGACCAACACAACCAAATTGTGGCGGTTATTTGTTTCATTTTTGGGGGGTTGTAAACCTCCATTGTTTGTTTAAATAAATTGCATGCCTATATTTTTTGGGGTGATGAACCTCCACTAATTATTTTGACAAACATGTATTTTGCAGGGTTGTAACCTCCGTAATTTTATGACAAAAAAATTATGATTAATTCATTTTTTATATAATTAGATTACAAGTAATATAAAGGGAAAATGAACAAGTATACCCTAGACTATGACTGAAATTTGAGAGAAACACCTTAACTAAACTAATGTCATATTACCCCCCTAAATTTATTTATTTTTGTAATTCTGTGTACCTTTTGTCTTACGTGGCACACTCCGTGACTCCACGCAATTGAGGCGCGTGGGAGATATTTAGATGACACGTAAGCCAAAAATGTGCACAAAATTACAAACAAAAAAAAAGTTCAGGAGGGACAATAGGACCTTAGTTTAGTTAAAGTGTGTCTCTAGTTTTCAGTCATAGTCTGGGAGGGTACATGTGCATTTTCCCAATTATAAATATTAATCATCAATAACTAAACTTGTACAATCATAATGCTAATAACTAAAGCACTACAAAAAATTTATAGCAAGCCTAATTATTAGCTCATGATCTACGGAGATGGATATTGACAAATTTAGGGCTACAAATTAAACGAAGTTAGGATTTTAATACTGACTTGAATTTCAAAGATGTTTCACTTGAAGACTTAAGATAATTTCAATGATGAGCTCTACTAGCAAGAACACGTAATTTAAAGTTTGAATCTTAAACTAAAGAAGTAGAAAATGGAGCACGACTAGTGTGTTTGCTCCACTATTGGCCTGGTGTAGATGGGAGGATTCAGATTCCATTTGTGTTGTAGAAATTTGAGAAGGCTATAAGGTTTTTGATATTTTCTCAGTCTTATGAAAATATTTCCTTATTCTCAAAAGATATTTCATTTAAATCTTTTCCCAGAAAATGGTCATTTTATTTTTGGTAATTGATTTAAACTTAACTTGTGCATTAAGTATCACTTGATCAATTTTTTTCCTTTAAATTTGCCAAAAATTAGTGTGCATTTAAGTTGTTGCTTGAACTTCAAATTTCATTTGGTTTGTAAAAATATGAGAAGACAACATTTTCATGTTTTTCTCTATGTTCTAAAAATATTTCCTTATTGTATTCAAAAAGATATTTTATATAATTCTTTTCCCAAAAAATGGTTTTTTTCTTTTTGGTGATAGATTTAAACATGGTTTGTTCATCAAGTGTCACTGAGATCAATTTTCCCCCATTTAAATTCGCCTAAAATGAATGTGCATTTAAGTTGGTTCTTTAACTTCACGCTTAAATGAATCTCTTAAATTTCACATTCCAGAAAAATCAGTCAAAAGATGAGATTGAGAACTTATTGTGTACTAAGTCCACCAGAAGCCCATTTCTCACTTATAAGTTATAAAATAACACCAACAATATTATGATATGCAACGCGGTTAAATGTTTTCTCAATATATTATCTTTCACGATTCGAGTCTATATCTTGGACGTGCGGCACTCAAAAATCATTGTTGCTCCCCAAGCGAACCCTCATCCTGGCTGACTACAAGCGGAAGACTAACTTAAGCATGCAAAAGCTTAAAACATAATAAAATTCATGAAACTGAAATACAAAACTTTAACTCAAAAAAAACTTTGAACAGTATAATATATTCAATTCACTATTAAATAGGCAACTTAAGTCTTTAAAATATTTAATAAAATAAAGATTCATACAGACTCCTCAACTATACTGACTATATATCAAGCCTCTAAATGATAATGATGGAAGTCGGGACCAGACCCACGACCCACGACATCCTGACTAAAGTGAAAAGTAAATGAAATCATCCAGAAGCAAGGAGACTCACCATAGTTAACTCGAACTCGCGGATATATATCAACGAAGTTCCTATTGATGATCCTAAATATATGTGTCTGCATTATGATAAGATGCAGGTCAAATGGCTCAGTACTTGAAATTTATGAGCATGCAAAGGGAATTCTAAACCATAAACATAAGTTTGAAATAAATTATGAAAGAAACACTTACCTTGGCTCTTCTCAACTCATGAATAACTCAAGGATATTAAAGTATACTCAAAACTACTCAAACTTACTCAACTCGGAAGTACTTCAGGCTAAGATACTCAACTCAAAGATTAGATACTCAACTTAGAGATTTGATACTCAACTTCAAGGATATGATACTCGATTCAATGAAGCACAGATTAACTCAAGATACTCAACTTAAGATACTCAACTCGAAACACTCAAACTCCTGATACTTAACTGAACTCATTTCAATATAAAGAAGTTTAAAATAAGTGCAATATAAAGAAAAATTATTTAAAACCATGATGTCAACTCTGTGTATATACAAGGATACAACATAATCTGAAATGTATATGAAAATACAATTAAATGATGTATATTAAAATACAATAACTTTTGTGGGAGTTTATCTCATACTCACTTGCACGAGTCTTGAAACAAGTTATTAGAATTTGTAGAAGACTCCTAAAAAAGACTAAAAGAGACTTTCAAAAAATGTTCGACTGAACTCTCAAAAAATAACTATTAACTCTACGTTGAACGTGATTTATGAATTCAAGGTTGTAATTTGTGATAGGAAAGATCTCGTGATGTTTAGGAATATTTTTAGATATCTAAACATGGGAAAAGGTCACGAAATCACCGTCTTGAAACAGTACGCGACGTGGAGATGTTTTAAATAATTACTTGCGAAATTCAATTTTGAGATAGAGGAGTCCGCGTCCTAACCGCGACATGGAGAAAACTTTTGTACATAGGGGGATCAAGTTCGCGACGCGGACTTGCGTGCCAGATCACGCTCTAATTTTTCCTTCTTTTTTTTGTAACCTCAATTCGCCTAGATTCGATTCTTTTGCTCAATCTCTCTTTAGATTCAAATACCCAGCACATGTACACTAGAATATTACTCTAACAACTCTATAAATTGACACAACAACCTCAAGAACTCCTCAATCTCAGCCCAATTCAAGAACAAAAGCAAATTCAAGAATACATGTCAAGAACATCAAAGCTTCAACATTTAGAACGAAGGTAAAGCTGAAATTAACATGATTGGCATGTGGTTGAACAAATCAACACTATGGAAGCTTACATACCTATTAAGGATCAAACTCATGAAGAAAATCCGCAACAACACGCAAGAATCTTGACGAACGCTTGATCCTCTCCTCTTTTCTCCTCTTTTTTCATTTTTTTCTCCTCTTGGACTCTCAGTGAAAACTCTAGTTAAAACTCTAGGTGTATATTAAGATTATAAAAGTGAACCTAATAGGATTATACCCCTAAAATATTACTAAAATCGAATCAAATCTGATTGGGTAAGGAAAAAGACCAAAATACCCCTTACTATTTTCGGGTAACTTTCCTTAAATGAACAGTCTAACTTCAAAAGGTCATATCTCACTAATCCGAACTTGGAACTTAGCAAACTCGGCGGCGTTGGAAAGATAATTCAAAGAATTTTTCTATGGTATCTTGTAGCACATTTAACTCATTCTGTGTTGAGAGGTTTGGTCATTTAAAGTTGACCCAAAACTCATACTTAAGCATAACTTGCAAAATTTCAACTTTTTCTATTTCCAATTTAGTTCTTTTAGAACTCAAGGTGCTACATCTAGTGACCTGAACTTAATACCAAAGAAATTTTAAATTACTTGAAAAAACTTATTCACTACGAAGGATGGTTCAAGTCTTAGCTCAAAAAATTTCCGGGGTGTTACATTATCTATATCTATGGATATGAAATTAAAAATACAAAGGGGAACGACCTTATCAAATGTAGTCTTTTTCACTCTTCAAAATTTTATTTCACACTAAATCAAATAGTAATTTAATTATTATCCTAAATTTAGAATTTTAATTTACCTAATATGTAGGAATTTGAATTCAATTAATTTGTGTCTTAGATCATTTGTTATTTGAACTATGCAACATCAAAAATTGAAAAAGACAAGTGACACCAGAACAATCAAAATATGAATTTATTCGTGCGGAAAAAACGTCTGTTAGTATTAGGTTTGAAGTCTATTCTTATATATATATATATATGATTACGAATTTTAGTGTATGTGAGTTGCCCATATCAATTCTCGTAAATTTATTGTCTCTAGAATTTCATATGGTGAATACTAATATGAATTTGGATTATAAAATCATCAAAAAATAAAATTACAAGTTCATTAAATAAATATGTTGACTTTGATCAAACTTCAAATTTCCAAACTTTCAATTTTAAAATTTCTTGTGTGATACGTATCATTGCCTCAAAACCGTGCAACACATACCCACAAGGCATAAACCACAAAATAAGGTCACATGAAAGGTCAAGAAAAAATCAATTGTAAATAATTATCCACCACACTAATTAATCATGGGTCAAGTACTTAATCTAAAATAATGATTCTATATTAGCTCCTCTGACACTAACAAGACTACTTAATTGACTATCTCTATTCCAATCAAAAGCATTAACAACACCTGGATATATCTATATAAGTAATACTTTTTGTAGCTCAAATGACTAAAATCTTTTTATTTTGAGAAATATTTTTATTAAAATTATTTTTTAGAAAAATGATAATTTTTGCTTAGTTAATTATTTGAAATGTATTTTTAAGCACTTTGATAAGCAGACTGTGTCCAACATCCTCATGAGCTTAGCTCTTGAAAATGAAGGAAAATGGTGTAAGATTATTATAAGATCCAATAGATGATACATGTAGAGTTAAATGTAAATTTTGTATTAAAAACTACAAATATAAGATTGATGGTTAATAAAGACACTGAATTGAAAGACGTACAGACGAATATAATGTAGTTTTTGGTGATACTTTAAAGTTAGAATTTTCTCTTCTTATTATTATTATTTTTTAATTTTTTTCATACAAGTAGTAAATCTTGCTCTAAGTTTTATAAAAAAAAATTGTTATCAAGAAATAAAATTGAAAGCTCATTAACCCTTTGAGGTTTTATTCATAATTTATGTCCTCTTACCACGTACAAAGTTCAATAATTTCAATTATTAATACAAAGTTGCAATATAGTATGAAAAAAGAATATTAGTTTGACCCATTAAACCCGCCTAACCCCTTAGTGGCAAGGGTTGGGCCAGCTAGTATTGTCTCTCAAAACTCCAACCCCTAAATCAGACCTAAGGGTAACCCAGTCTGGCCTAGAATTGGGACCGTTAAGGCAAACCTTTTATGGGCCAATTTGAACCCAACCAGCCAAATAGTTGGGTTAAGCTAAAATTGTTAACTTTTTTTATTAGTCATCCAAAGCCTATTAATTCAGATTTTCCTAATCTGAGGAAGGATTAAAGCGATCTCTCTCAAAAAGCTCTCTGAGTTTGATTAATAGAATTCTAAAAGAACTGAACTAACCCTTGGACTAATACCTATGTGTAGCTCGAAGGGCACCAAGGATTAAAATTGACTAGGAAAGGATGCATAACCTTCCACCAAACGAGACATAAACAAGAAATATAGAGTAATGAAAAGTTTATTAAGACAATTACACCTACAATATCTCTAATGGTAGTTTGGTAAATCTGATCATTTCAACTATTTTTTATATCTTCACAACACATTCAAATTTATGTTTCTTGACACTTCATATATTTTAGTATCAAAGGAAGATACTAGTCCCAAGTTGATTAAAAAAATGGAATTCTTATCCTTTTTGTCCTCTTAAACTTTAAGATTTTTCAATTTTGGTTTCTAATCTTTTTCACAAAATATTTAAGATCTATATATTGGGATAAGTCAGTCAAAACACCTTTTAACGTGATATATATTATTCAATTATGAAAAAAATATATAAAATTTTCAAAAGCCTTACGTGATTAAGCACATTTCCATATTTTATACGTAATAGTTTTTTGTTTGTTTAATTATGCGAATTTATCGACACATCAACAAGTTTCAAACTAAAAATTTATTAGTGGATTAGATGACCATTTATCACATATTTAAATTATGAGATGCATCTCAAGACAATATTATTGAATCATTAACAAGCTTGATATGTAAAGAATAAATCAAATGAATTGCCTCTTCCTTTTATTTTCTTTCCTTTTTAAGTAAAAATCAAAATTAACATACACAATTAATAATTTGTCGTTGATTTCAAATTTACCTCATACATGGTAAAATCATAGATGTGAACAAGCCCCTTACTTGGAAAAACTGTAAGTGAGAAAGTTTGACTTCACATATAGGATTGTTTGGGGAAAAAACGTAAAATGGTGGACTAGAATAGACAAGGGAAAAAATTTATAGAGTTACAAAATCTTTGTGTGTTCACACTATTTGGCAAGCAAAATGAAATGACAAAATTGTCCATTACATATATATAATTTGACCTCAAAAACTCTATTGATTCGAAAATCTACCTTGGATCCATCGCTTCTCATTTTAAGGATAAAAACATATCTCAATTGTCTCTTGAAATATAACGGACAGTTAGAAAACTGGAGCCATTTGTCTTTATGTTCTAAACAAAAATAAGATTTGACTAATTAAATATTTGTCATTATTACTTCAATTGTAATCTTGTCAACTAAGTACATTTCAAGGAACAATACATTGGCAATAAATCCTACTAATAGTTTTATGTGGCTTCTTCAAATACCCTTTTCAGAAAATTGATACACTCTAGAGAGGAGAAAAATGGAAGAAAAAAAAATGAACAGCTCTAATTCATCCCCTATTGAAACAAATGAGCAGGTACATATGTATATATGTGTAGTGTTACTAATTTTCAATTATTATTTTTTGTTTGTTTTAATATTCTAGAGTTAGGTATCTTATAATTGGATTTTAATTCATTCAAAATTGATTGTTTATTTCTATGTTTCTGTGTGAGATTTGATTCGTACCATTTTGTTTATGCATTTGTATTTCAAAGGAAATAGAAAATTATTTTTTTCCTTGTGTAGCATTACTAATTTGATTGTTGATAAAAAAAAAATTGTATTTCTTTCTATGGTTGCTGTGAGACTATATGTTTGATAGCCTCTTAATTGATTTGTATAAAAGATAGCGAATTTTCAAGAAATTGAATTTGAATCCACTGTGTAGTTATGTTATGAGTTAAAACTGAGTTTCATAAAAATTAATTAAAAAAAAAATTCGAACTTAATTTATTACATTATCTTGTTTTAAACAATTGATCTCTGTGACATTTAGAAATGATCATAAATAGGAAGTTTTCCTGACTAATTTCATGAGAGAATTACTTTCTACTGTTATTTTAGATTTATTTCAATCATTAAATTCAGTCTTGATTTTATATTTCAAATTTTTTTCCTGATAACTTTTTCATGTTAGATACTTATACATGTCTTTACAAAATAAAAGATTTTTTTGACAATTTTATACCACATGTCTAGTGGTTTTTTAATTAATAAAATAAAACTAAAACATTCTTAGTTAGGATTAGTATAAGCAAGAGAAACTAGACCTTATTTTCCTGTCCTAATAAGATAATAAACCTCCACTATTTATTAGCAAGCATGAATAAAATAAAAGTTAGAGAGCACTAGGTCTACTATGATTACACATTTGTTTTATTGCACTTCTATGATGATATGCTTTAGTGCAAAATTAGAAAAGAAAAAAAGAAAATTGAGTCATCAACATCAAATTTTCTTTTACCAATATATCGTAACAATTCTTGAAATGATGTCATCCCATTAATTTTGGCAAGAAAAAGAAATAACAATTTTTAGGCAAGTATTAATGTGTAAAAGGATAGAATGTCTCATTTTCTTGTCATGTCATAAGGGAGGCGAGAGTCGTCGTGTGCTTTAACGACTTATTTGTATCGTAAAATTAAATGTGTAATGATTTTGTGATTTTAACTATAATCTACTTTGATGTTATGTGCATTTGTTTTCTCTAATGGAATCTAGAATATGTAGAACTTTCAACGATTTTGTATTCTAGTTGTTCATTCTACTTATTTTCAAGTTAGAAAGGGAGCATTTTTCACAACATAGAATGACATGGTCATTTTACCCTTAATCATCCCGTGAAACCCTATTTTGATGTCTTTGTTTAGTTCTTTCTTTCAACTTGGTTCATGGACTTGATCTGAGCTTCTCCCTCTTAATTCAGGCCATTTACTTTGAGCCACTAGTTAAACTTAAACAACACTCTTAAACATGTCAAGCCAACTTCCTATTTGCTACAAATTAACTTCCTAGTATGCTAGAGTCTTTCTGTTTGCTTCAACCCTCTATTCAACATATAAATATATCGTCTTCTTCACAAATCAAATATAAAAAGATAAAGTAAAATGAAATTTGATTCACATGTAAACTCTAGACTTTATTACATGTACTAAGTGGGATGTAAGAAAAAATACTAGATCTATGTCAGTATGTGAGGATAGCTACTCATAATTGATGAATTTGTAGGTTTGATTTCTATTAAATGCATGTAAATAGGACCATTCAATAATCCTATTGAAATATACTTTGTATGACATGTACTGTGGTCAAGAATACTCCTCTATCTTAATATTTTGAATTGGAAGAATTTACTTCGAATGAAAAAATTCAAATATTGTTTCCTAATATTTCAATTAGCGAATTTATTAGCCCGATTTGTAAAATCACCCCTATTCTTATTAGTGAGGTGAGGCAAAAAAGACTTGATGAATCGTCCAAATTCTCTCATATCAAAATAAAGTTGATAAAAGTTTACTTAAGTCTCTTAGTCATTCCTTTATTGAATACTTTCATATGCTTGAATAAATAAAAAGAATCAAACTCACATGTCATAAAAATTTTATTCGAGTCTCATGATCATTATTTATTCAATCAATGTCACCCGTTTTAGGTTTGGTGAGGTGATTGACCCTAGCTCTACACAACTTTCCTCCCTTCTATTATTGGTGCGCATAATCAAGAGGTATTATGGTCAGATGGATGAGAACCTTCATTCTTAACCAATATATCATTTGCACCTTGTAAATGGAGAAAGCCCTTTAAGTAACATTTTCCCCTTAATGGAATCTACGTGATCCAAATCTAGATTAGTGTTTTCCGAATGTACCAGATGTCTCTCTCAAAAGAAAAATTGTCACAAAAGCTCATAGTAGGTGATGTAGTTTCTCTCTGTGATTGAAAGATAAGCAATGAGGTTTAAGAAAATGTCAAGAGTACTAGGATTGTTTGGTGTGCAAGATATGATGAAATTATGTAAGGCTTAAGTTTGAGATTAGATTAATATGTATTTTGTTGACGATGTTGATTGAATTCCACACGGAAACCTAGATATCACACCTTTTTTTTAAAGCAAATTCATTAGGCAATGTGTGCCTAGGGCTAGTTTTATTAATAAAGATAAAAAGATCTCAAAGAGAAAAGTACAAGCAAGGGGGATAGGCCTTACCTTACTAATCTTAATGAGGTAAGAACCTCTATTAATTAATAAGCATGAAGAAAATAAGAGCTAGATAAAATTAAATATTCTATGTTCATCATATAGTTTATAAGAATAGAGTTGAGTTATCAACCTCAAACTTTGTTTTTATATATGTATGAATTAAAAGAGTCGTGCAAAGTAACCTGAAGTATTTCCCTCATGTCTTTTCGTCAAAAATATCCAACAAAACTTGATAGTTCATCACTTCTTTTTGGATTTACTGGATTGTGTGGTTGTTGAAACTGTCATATGATTTTGCTTTGATAGTCGTGTTGATAGGTGCTTTGGAATAAATTCCTCAGTCACCTTACCATCCCAACTTTGTTGCCTTTCATGTTTTTTTTTGTTTTTATTGCTTCACTTCTTTGTTTCTTAGCCGAGAGATCTTCATCCTTGGCTACCTCATCAAATAATATGTCTAGCATATCACCCTCATCAAACTTTTCACTACCCAAGTCACTGTTATAGTTGGACTAAGTCTTGAAACTCCATCTTCTGGCTCATATATTTTTTTAAAGTTATTAATTTTTACTGTCATAGATGGATTTGCCTTACTTGAAGGCACAAATATGGGTGCAGAAATATGTTCTTCTTCCTCAACTAAGTTTGCCCATCTATAATCACTTGTTTCATTCCCCAAACTCTTGTCATTCCTTTTGGAGATTGACCGTTGTCCAAACATTTGTTCTCCAAGCGACTCCAATGATGTAGAATTAGGAACATCATGATTTGAGGTATTGATTGTTGTCATAGCCCATAAGTGGTTTGACCATTGAGTTTTCTTTATTCAACATTGTAGCATGTGACTTCTTGTTTATTCTAGTAGTTTGTGGATTAGAAACTTGAAGAATTAGAGTGGACAATGCATG